>JAMZAV010002545.1:0-87537 GCA_024449915.1 Sweltsa coloradensis
TTCCGTGGTAATTTTTCCCGTTTTGTATGTGCAGGCCTAAGGGGAATTGATTATTCCGTTTCCAACACCCTGCATTTCATTATCGAAAAACAAAGAAGTTTGTTGGCGTGGGGTAATTGATTTATTCCGTTAGGCCAACAGCGTATATGCATCGTTTACGGTAAGGAGTGGGGCGTTGTTGGCAGGGCCGTATTAAGGCACAGGCTAAGTAGGCTGGAGCCTGGGGCGCCAAAGCGCCCCCAAAATGCTCAAAACTCGGCTCCGTGGGCGAGGAGTCGAACTCCTTACAACCAACAACTAATAACTTAAAAATTATCGACAAAATCATGCCAAATCTAGTAAACTGCCCCCATTTGCAATGTCAAAAATCAAAATTTTCTGGGGCTATGCGCCCCAGATCCGCACTATCTGGGAGGCATCCCCGCCGGAGCCCCCATTGTACCAGGACATACTTTTTAAACCATTGTTTCATGGTTTCATGGCCAGTTCTACTTGGAAGCTTCGCAAACGCTTATTCAGGTGCGTTGTTGGATGAGCGTAATTTGTTAAAAACGAAAAAAGCGTAAAATTGCGATTTTCATAAGAAATAATTTTTTGATTGCGCTCAAATTTTACACGAATGTATTCACAAAATCAAGGTTCCGTGAAAAAAATCATTACAAACGGATAAAGCATGTAGGTGTTAAAAGTCGAAGAATTTTTTTTAAAACGAAAAAGCGTAAAATTGTGATTTTCAGAAGCAATAATTGTTCAATTGCGCTCAAATTTCACACGAATATATTATTTCATAAAATTAAGGTTCTGTAAAAAAAACATTACAATCTGATAAAGAATGTAGGTGTTATAAGCCGAAGAAATTTTTAAAATCGTAAAATTGCGATTTTCATGAGAAATAATTTTTCGATTGCGTTCAAAAACGTGGCAGTTCTAAGTTCAGCGATTTCGAAGGCTTCCAGAAAATTTAATCGCAATTGGAGTATTGGTTTAACCGGAATCGTGTTAACAAACACACAAAAATACAAACGGAAAAAAAGAAAGAAAGAAAACATTCAGGATTTTTTTCTCCAGTGTAGTAGAATGGAACCTTTGCTTCGCTCGCTACGCTCCTCCAAAAAGTATTTTATTGACCCCCCCTACCAAAATGCACTTCTGACGCCACTAACAAATTTTTAAGTTTGAATTACGATCACATCATTGACACCTTTGCAAAGAAAAAGGAAAATGAAAGAACGCTTGCCAATGCCTGATTTGCGCGACTACAACGGACGAGTCTATAGGGCCAGGGAAATTATACAATGTGGTGATCGAGTTGAATTGCTAGTTACTAGTTACCTACTTTTTCTTTTTAAGCTTAAATTCATGCATATTATGTTTTTCAGCATGTTGAAATTGGGGGGGGGGGGGGCGTATTTTTGTTTTAAGCCTATGGGCGCCAAATGTCTTAATCCGGCCTGGTTGTTGGCCTTGGGGTAATTGATTTATTCCCGTTAGGCCAACAGAGTATATGCATCGTTTAGGGTAAGGAGCGGGGTGTTGTTGGCGTTGGGGTAATAAGTCAATTCCCCTTAGACCAACAAACCTTGTTTACATATTCAATAAAAAAATGCAGGGTGTTGGCCAAAGGGGAATAAATCAATTACCCCAACGCCAACAACACCCCACTCCATACCGTAAACGATGCAGATACTCTGTTGGCCTAACGGGAATAAATCAATTACCCCAATTCCAACAACGCCCCACTCCTTAGCGTAAACGATGCATATACGCTGTTGGCCTAACGGGAATAAATCAATTACCCCAAGGCCAACAAACCTTCTTTGTATTTTCCATAATGAAATGCAGGGTGTTGGCCAAACGGGAATAAATCAATTCCCCTTAGGCCATCAACGCTTCCTGTAACATGGTCTTTATCGACAGGTAGAAATGATGGTATAGGGGGGAAAAAAAGGTTGATGGCCTTACGGGAAGCGGCACTGTGGGAAGACACCCTTTCTTTCCCATACCTGTTTCCCTAGCCTATCATAGGCTAGAGTGGCGCATTATGACCTTACAGTTGACGCGCCCTTATATGTTAAAAAGTCCAAACTTGACCATAATCGTAGATTGATTCTGGCGGATTGACATAAAAAAGTGTTAATCTAGGACTGTAGGGCTGTCCATGTATGCTTTAGGCCTAATTGACAACTATATAAAGTTTCAAATTCGTCGGATTCTTCCTTGCCTAGCCAATAGCTATGTGCTAACATTCAACATTTGTGTTGTTTTCCCTCTTAATGACGTTTCGTGTCCCGGCATGGCGATCAGCCCCCCCCCCCCCTCCAACTTCGTGGGTGCATAGCGTGGCATTAAGTCCAGCCTGCTCGAACAGTAATAATAGTCAAGGAACTCGAATCAAGAAACTTTATCGTGTTTGACGGTTCTGCAAATAGCTTTGTTAGGTGGGTTTATATATAACACCGTTGCTAGGGACGGTGATTATCAAGCTCGTTCTTTGATTGGTCACAGGCGCGTCATTAGAGTTTGGACAGGGGGGTGGGGGTGCAAATCCAGCAGTGGCAAATAAAAAAATTCGCAAGGGGGGGGGGAAGAGGGCTATAGTGCCAGTGGCGTATCCAGAAATTCATAAGGGGGGTGTTCAACTAATTTAATGCGTAGATGAACCGAAGGTTAATGCGAGGTCCGGGGGACCCCGGATTTCTTTTTTCTCCTTCAGGGTCATTTTGGTGAAAATCTGTGCGTTTTAAAGCATCACGATAGCCAACTTTGTATCTACCTAAATCCTTTTTTTATTCTAAAAGTTTTCTCTTTCAAGGTAATTTTGATGAAAATCTGTGTATTTTAAAGTATCACAATAATTAAATTTGTATATCTACTAAAATCCTGTTTTTAATCTTAAAATAATTGTCTCCTTCGTGGTCATTTTGGTGAAAATCTGTGCCTTTTATGACCAATTGTGGGTTGTTAATCGGTAAAGAAAGTAAAACGAGTGAATTGTTGGGGGGGGGGGGAGGGCGACCCTTAAAACCCCTAGTGTCGCCACTGGCTTTGCAATAAGTTATATTTTTTGTTTGGATTCTGTCGAGAGCTTACAGTGGTGAGATTAAATTCACCCTGGCTAGGGATGGTGCTGGCCTTGCGTGAGGGTGGAGGGTGGGGAAGGGGAAGGGGAAGGGGAAGTAAAGGAAATAACCATAGAAACGAAGTAATCTTAATATTGACAAATGACAAACAGTCGTGCACGCGCAAATCTCAATCTCCGACAACTCCACAGGCTTCTGATTCGAGGAGTCGACTAATCGAATCCAGTGACGTCGCTAGGGGAGGGGGGGAGGGAGGTTTACCTCAATCATGTCATCATATGTCCTTGTAAAATACTCCCCCCGCCCGCCTTGTGCCAAACCTCGGTTTTTTGTTTAGCCGGGGATGGGACACATTTGCATTGACATTGGCGCTCGGCCAAGAAAGCACCCGACGTACATAAAAACTTTTGTAAATAAAGAATGTATGGACAGTTTAACAGTCTTAGTTTTTTAAATTTGTCTTAATCAGGCAGAAAAATCACAAAAAATAGTCAATTATGGACTTTTAACCAAATCGAAAATCGTAAAAAAACAATTTATATTAAAAAAAAGGTATAACTTAATACATTTGTTGAAAAGTATGAACATAGAGCCCCATACTTCCGCTTTCCGTGACAACTCCCCCAAAGTTTCAACCACTTGCGGTGTCAGTCAGCCGAGCGAACAGCAATTTGCTTAAAATGCATGTCCTGTATCCTTTTAAATTAGACATAACCCTTATTGGATGAGCGCAGCGAGCGAAGCGAAATTCCCCCCATTCTACTACACGAGAAAAAAATCGAGAATGTTTTTTCTTTCTTTTTTTCTGTTTGTAATTTTGTATTTTTTTAACGCGATTCCGGCTAAACCGATACTCCAATTGCGGATGAAATTTTTGGGGGCCTTTTGAAATCTATGAACTTAGAACTGCCACGTTTTTGAGCTCAATCGAAAAAATTATTTCTCATAAAAATCGTTAGGTTTGGTTTCGATTTTTAAAAAATTTCTTCGACTTATAACACCTACATCCCTTATCCGATTGTGATGATTTTTTTCACAGAATCTTAATTTATGAATTAATATATTTGTGTAAAATTTTAAGCGCAATCGAAAATAATTTCTCATTAAAATCGCAATTTTACGCTTTTTTCGTTAAAAAAAATTACGCTCATCCAACAACGCGCCTGAAAAGCGTTTGCGAAGCTTCCTAGTATATATTTTTAACTCTTTATATTTGGGTGAAACGTATCCCTATTCCTCTCATGTTGGTGCTCAACAACAATAGTGGTGGACTGTGAAATACTTCTTGCCATGATATCATTGTTGATATATTTTAAAACGAGTATAATATGGCCATGGACTCAGTCTTGGGCACGTTCCCCTCAAAAAGGAACTTTGAAAAGTTAAGTTACTTCTGTCTAAAAAGGAACTGAGACGTTCCTCGTTCCTCAAAAGGAACTAAGTTCCTTTCACGTTCCTTATACCATTACTGATTTAAATTATAATAAATGTGATAGGAGTTAATTTACCATTAGTTTTATTTATTATTAGGTTTGTTCGGTCGCACACACTTTTGTGAAAAGAGCCATTTTGGTCCGTTCGTTCGCTTCAGTGTTAAAACTGGCACTCATAACACTAGCCTAAAAACCAGTGTAAAGTGTAGACACTGTCTTTTTGAGTGTTAACACTAGGTCCGCGAACGAACAAACCTAATGTGAGTCCCAGGCCATCTGACGAGGGTGGCGCCATTTTCAAAAACACAAGATGTCAAAGATATTTTCATACTGCAGTTTACTCGAATTCAACTGGGATACGACGGCGGAAGGAACTTATAAAGGAACGTTAAATTTGTTCAAAGTTCCCACGAAATAGTTACTTTGACATAACAAGCTCCTGATCTAAGAAAAGGAACGCGTTGGTCCCAATGACTGCATGGACTGAAGTAGATAGAGGGCGATCGTGTAATACGATGTGAGGATGTTGTGTTAGACGCCCGCCGCGGGCGATCGACGCTGAAGGCCTTTTCCCAATGTTTTATTTAGTCAAAAGACAAACTATAGAAAACACATCCTGTATAATATAATACAGTAAGGGTTTTGATTTTATCCTGCCAATTTTTTTTTGTTTTTAATTTTGCTGATTCTGGGTGCTTTGGAAGCACCCCTTTACCCAACTAAAATATGATGTTGGAAAAATTTGTAGTGATACATTTTTAAAGATTTTATATTTTTATTAAGCGTCTATAACTGATTTCCAAAGGGTGGACAGTAAAAATATCTAAAGTTACATAAACACGAAAAAAAAGTAATATAAAGACTTCAAATTTTGAAATAATAATGTTATTCAATTTATATTAACAAGACAACTTTTTCTGACAGTATATTCATCAATTAAAATGAACTAAATAGAAATATGGCTCTTAACTAAACTATTAATGTGATATTTTTTATTGAAGCTGGTACGTTATCGTATGGACGCTAACCCGTGTTTATAAAACTAAAAACGCTAAAGTCCCGCCGCGTTTGATGGATGAGCTTTTTAAATTTTTTTAGTTTGCGTGGAATATCTTAACTTTTGAAAGTGCTTTGTTTTGCTGCCCTACGCTTTGTAGGTGAATGTTGTCAAGTTTCTTTTGTTTTGTCAATTGGTATTATTTACCGTAAAAAACTTTTATTAAAAGCTTTATTCTATGGATTCTAACTAACTTTTTCAACTTTTTCTTTTAAAGGTACTACATCACCATAACCTTAATGTCCATGTATAATATGAACGTTGTTGCCCCACCCGTTTGGTCAGAATTGGCCCAAAAGGCACGAAAATATCGCACAAAAAATCAAAAAACTTATATTAAAAGCTTTATTTCTATAGATTCTGGCAAAATTTTTCAACTTTTTCTTTCAGAAAGCAATACATCACCATGCCCTTAATGTCCATGTGAAATATGAACGTTGTAGCCCCACCCTTTTTGGTCAAAATGGGCCCCAAAATGTCACGAAAATATCGCACTAAAAATCGAAAAAAATCGTAAAAGTACGATATTCATGAGAAATATTTCTTCGATTGTACCCAAAAATGTAGCAAGTGGTCGTGTCAAATTTTCATCAAGATCGCATATGCCGTTTGCCCGGTAGAGAGCGAACAAACAGACGGAAAATATAAAAAAAAACCCGAGCTAAATTTTTTGGGGGGTCAGTGAAATTGAAGTCTTCGCTCGCTCATCCAATAATTGCCCGGGGCTCGATAAGGGCTGAAACACGATACCAACGATAGGAGGTGCGTAATTATTACCGTACTTGTTGCTTGTTTAACGAATAATCGATATCATGGCTCAGCTTATGTAATACCGTACTGGTTCGATGCGATAAAATCAGTAATTTGCATTAGAAGTAATACTATTATGTATAAAACATGGACAAAGAAGCAAAATCAGCTACCATAACATTCACACTGACAGCACGTAATACCGTTAATAATTTAAACAACATATGCTTATATTTAAATGCCAAAAGTACATAGCGATTACTACTAAAACGATACTTCAATATGTATAAACATTATTTTTCTTTTGTCTTGTTTTAATTTTATGTAAAATGTACCGCATTTAGTATTATTTTTTGCAATATGTAAGGGCAAACCTCTCCCCTTTTGAAAATCAGTTTTAAAAACTATTAAAAAAGGTGTGAAACGGGTCATTTCGCCGCGGTCGCGTGTTTACACTTACTAGTGTGTGAGTTCGACTTTTGGGAAACCCACAGTGGGATCCATCTTCAGGAGACTGCTTGTTGATGAACTGATAAGTTTTAAAGGGATTAAGAATAAATATAAAATTAGTTAATATGAAGCAGCAATTGTTTAACAACTAGGAAAACCCCTAAAGTCCCGCCGCGTTGAAAGATGAGCTTTTTTTTAAAGTTTTTAGTCTGCTTTGGGATATCTTTACTTTTGGAGAGTGCTTTGTTGCTTTGTTTTTCTGCCCACGCATTGTAGTCGATTGTTGTCAAGTTTCTATTGTTACCTGTCAATTGGGATTTTTTTCCGTTAAAAACTTATATTAAAAGCTTTATTTCTATGGATTCTGCCTAACTTTTTCAACTTTTTATTTCAAAAGGTAAATACATCACCATAAATTAATGTCCATGTATAATATCAACGTTGTAGCCCCACCCGTTTTGTCAGAATTGGCCCAAATGGCACGAAAATATTGAACAAAAAATCAAAAAACTTAATTAAAAGCTTTTTTTCTATGGATTCTGGCTAACTTTTTCAAATTTTTCTTTCAAAAGGTACTACATCGCCATAACCTAATGTCCTGTATAATATGAACGTTGTAGCCCCACCCGTTTGGTCAGAATTGGCCCAAATGTTTACGAAAATAACGCACAAAAAATCGAAAAAAAATCGTAAAAGTACGATATTCATGAGAAATATTTCTTTGATTGTACCCAAAAACAATACACCTCTAAGTTCAGAGATTTCGAAGGTCCTGTCAAATTTTCATCAAGATCGGATATGCCGTTTGCCTGGTAGAGAGTTAACAAACAGACAAAAAAACAAAAAAACAAAAACAAAAAAAACAAAACACCCCAGCTAAATTTTTTGGGGTCAGTGAAATTGAAGTCTTCGCTTCGCTCATCCAATAAGTTGCACACATTTTAACATCCCTTAGTCAGGATTATTATTTTAACTTTATAAAGTTGAATCTTTTTCTAACTTAGTTAATTTGTGGTATTCGTATTATGTATTTAATAGACAAAATCTTCATCTAACAATTTAACTTTGCTCATAAAATCCCGGAGCAATCGCATTAATTAATCCTTCATAAATAAATAAATAAAAATTTAAAACATCGTATTTTAGTCTACCCACTTAAAGTGACAACTGATTTTCAGTGGTAGACCCTAACATTAAAAACCAACCCTGCAGCGCTGACACCATGGACGAGCGAACAATGACCAACTTGACACCCGTATATTTAATTAGGAAACACCTATCAATCAAGCTGGGCACGATTCCACCCGCGGACAGCACCAGAATAGAGTCAACAATACTGATTCGGAACTTTTTTTATCTGCCTTGTTGCTAGGACGCTCTGAAGTCATCGCTGGTCAACCGTTTTCTCTCTAAGCGGTTTTTATCACTGTACAAGAACCAACTCAATTAATAAAAACCCACTTAAACGCCCAAAATTAAACGTCTTGTCGTTCGTTAGTGAAGTTACGTCTCGTATTATTCGTTTACATCGTAAAACTCGATAGAGGATTCTCTGCAGGAAACTGGGTTTTATTTCCCTCCCGTTTAAATTTATTACGTTGGTCTGTGTGCGATGCCGCTTGGCGCTCGTACAATTATCGGTTTTAATATCTAGTTTACCTCTCTCTCTCTCTCTCTCCTCTCTCTCTCTCTCTTTTCTTCCTCTCTCTGGGATGTTTCCGCTCAGGATTTTGATCTGCGTTCACTCAGCATGTACGTGAATTACACTTGTCTGTGACAGACACGAGTTCCACTTCATCCCCTTGGGAGCCGCGAGGCAGATAGAATGACGTAGGCCCCCTACTAGTATAGCAAAGCAAGTGGATACACTCACAGTTGAAATGAAATAACTTATTTATAAGTCAGCTGTTGGACAATTATTGTCTTGGAAAATAATAATGGACATTTACAACAGAAACAGCTTTTGAAGCATATTTATTATAACCTTCATATTTCAGGAACTATTCAGATATCTTTTATAAAACGATAAAATTACAAAATATATTACAATTATTTACATAATATTTATATATATATAATTTTATATAATAATATATACCCCATAATATAATATACCCAACTCTAGTTAATTTTTTATATAGTTTAAAATTTAAAAGGCAGTCTAACTGCCCTACACACGTAATTAACATTGACAAAACACACCAAAAATTAGACGGTTTTAAATTGGTGGCCGCATAGCTCAGTTGGTAAGAGCATAGCCGGTAAGCTAAGGTCCCGGGTTCAAAACCCCGGGGTAATAGTCACTTTTTTATTTCTGTCTAAAGACTAAAAATAACAGCGTCAAGTCGCCTACTATAAAAAACCCAAAATTAAACATCATATATCCTCCCAACTCGGGTTAAAGAGATGGTTTGTAATTTTTCCAGTTTTAAATTTCGTATGTAGTTAAAAAGGCAGTCTTCGTCTGACGTAGATCAGACGAAACGTCGGTGGAAAGCCCCGTTCTGCACTGGTTCATCATTTCGACGCGGTTTAACAAGAACCTAGTATTGTAAATATTATATATATAGTACTCTAGACAGAAATTAAATTAACTACGGTGTAGTCACTTATTTTAACTTCTGTCTAAAGTACTAACATAACCGCGTCACAGTCGCCTACATCAACCAAGTTTAAACATGTATGTATATGAATTTGATATATTTTAAAAATATTATTATAAATTATAATATAAAAAACTTATTCAATACTATAATTTATTTTTTTGATATGAAAAGAAAGGAAACAGAGAAGTCGATAAGCTAAAGTATATTCTTCAACTCTATAGAGGTAGGTTAGCTCATTACTACAGGCGCTCATTAATAGTGCGAATAAAAAGAGTTTGTATCACAAAAACTACTCAACACTGCTAATTAGTTCTGTATTTCCACACGTGTACACACAAATGTACTTAATTGTCACTCGGATAGGAACGGCTCATTAAAACATGTTAATTAGCTACGAAGTTATTGGAACGGAATGTAATTGACATCATTGAGATACTGTCCCATGTGTGCGCATCATTTTTCCGCCTACAAGACATATGACATTGAAGTTTATACCTTTCATACAGCTAAAACCATCTGAATGAGACAAAATTTTTGATATTTTGTGACCAAGTGCTTGAAGATTAATCCCTTTTGGAAATTTTTTACATCTTATTTAAGAAAATCCTTTGGTGTAGACCATAAACTTACTTTAAAAACCACGCGAAAATACCATATTTAGTGATATCTCGAGAACGCTGCAAATATGGGGAAAACTGGTCACAGCAGCCATGTGGTTTTGTGAGAAATATAGCCGCAAGAAAAAAGATAATTTAATTTTATGGTAATTAAGTTTTTATTTGATATTTACTTCGTAAACGCTTTTTCAGGCGCGTTGTTGTATGAGTATGTTTTTTTAAACGAAAAAAGCCCTAAAATTGCGATTTTCATGAGAAATAATTTTTCGATTGGGGCTCAAAACGTGGCAGTTCTAAGATCGAGATTTCGAAGGGCCCCCAGAAAATTTCATCGCAATTGGAGTATCGGTTTAGCAAGAATCGGGCGAACAAACAAAAAAAAAAAAAAAAATAAAAAGAAAAAAGAAAAACATTCACAATTTTTTTCTCCCGTGTAGTGAAATGGAATCTTCGCTTCGCTCGCTACGCCTCATCCAATTAATAATGCATATTTGAAATACAAAGCGCACCGTTTATTTTATTTGATGTTTTTTCTTGCATAATAGTGTTCTAACAAAACCACATATGAAAACAGTTTTGAGATATTTTGCATCGTTATCGAGATTTTCACTAAAAAAACTGTAATTTATCGTGGTTTTATTTAATATTGTTGGTGGGCCCATAGTTTTGAGAAAACCTTTTTTTCTGTTTGCAAATTGGAGAGTTCGCTCTCGTCCGATCGTCTGTGTGTGTGTCACGTCTCACGATAAAATCCGAACACGACGAGAGATTTACTTGTGATTCTTTTGTAGAGATTGACCTAAAACAGCCAGCTCATTCGGATCAACCTTAGAATGTACTAGGAAAACGCTTAAGTCCCGCCGCGTTGTTGGATGAGCGTAATTGTTGCATTGAGCTGCCATGTGTTAAATGCGGATTTTCTGTTGTTCTGTGAAAAAATCATTACTAAGTTCAAGATTTTTTTAAAATTAAATAAAATAAAATAAAGAAATTAACTTAAAATTTTTATTATTTTTTTATTAATCGTAATTTTAAAAAGGAAAAAAATCGTTATATGAAGTTTTTAAAAAAAATAATTATACGATTGCGCACAAATTTTACACGAAAATGTTAATTCAAAAATTAAGGTTCTGTGAAAAAATCATTACATAGGACAAAGCATGTAGGTGTTATAAGTAAAAAATTGTTTTAACTCATTCAGACCATAATTATATTGGCACGAATTAGGACATTTTAAGCTAAAAATTAACATTCCGTGATTTTTTCTGATATTTTTGGTATTTTTTTTATATTTTCATTGTTATATTTAAGGAATTATGGGAAATTTGGATTTCGAATAAAAGCAACGTTTTGATGTTTTAAATGTAAATTAAGTGCATTTCTAAAACTAGATTTTTTTCTGAATTTTTTGCATATTTTCGATTTTCTGTATCTCAAATACTGGCAATACTAGTAATATTTTAAATTTCCCGGAAAAATAAAAAAAAAAACTATTTTTGGCCCGTTTTCACACATTTCAATTTTCAATCTTCTCTAAAAAAAGGAAAATTCGTCCTATCGCAATGAGGTAAAAAAAAATTGAATTTGAATTCCCAAATTTTTTTGAATTTTTTGTTGGCCAAATTGAAAAAACTTTAAGTCTAATTTTCTAAAATCAAAATTGTTATGTCCATTTTAATGGACACGTGGTCTGAATGAGTTAAAATAAAAAAAAACGTAAAATTTCGATTTTCTGAGAAACAGTTTTTAATTGCGCTCAAATTTCACACGAATACCTTAATTCATAAAATTAAGGTTCTGTGAAAAAATCATTAAAATCGGATAAAGCATGTAGGTGTTGTAAGCTGAAGAAATTTTTTAAAAATCGAAAAAAATCGTAAAATTGCGATTTTAATGAGAAATAATTTTCCGATTGCGCTCAAAAACGTGGCAGTTCTAAGTTCAGAGATTTCGAAGGCCTCCATAAAATTTCATCATAATTGGAGTATCGGTTTAGCCGGAATCGTGTTAACAAACACACAAAAATACAAACAGAAAAAAAAAGAAAAAAAGAAAAACATTCCGGATTTTTTTCTCCAGTGTAGTGAAATGGAATCTTCGCTTCGCTCATCCAATTGTGTGCCTCGTTGCTAGGATGGCTTCAAAGTCACCGTTAACACATTTCTAAGACAAGAACTGATGGAACTAAGTCTAAATCAGAAGATATAAAACAAACTTCTGCCTCAAGCAGGAATCGAACCCTGGGCATTCTGTTTTGGTAGCAGAGCCTCTAACTACAAGACCAACGAACCATTATTGTGAAAATTTCAGACTACGCAGTAAAGCCTGAATTTATTAAATTTATTTAATTAATTAATTAAAATAAAACCAAATAAAATAACAAAAAAAAAATAATTTAATAGAATTTAATTAAATTAAATTAATTAAGATAATATTATATTTAATTTATTAAATTTATAAATTTATTAAAAGTGTAATTAATATATAATAAATTAATAGTTTTCCATCTTTAGATGAATATTTTTTGAAGGGTTTTATAATAAATAAACTTGACCAATATCAAGTCAGATTTGTAAAATGTGTAATTTTTTATTTGTATTCAGTGATCCCCGGTAATTGCTGCCGTGTCACACAGGTAGTAACATGCAATCCAATCGTCTGCCAGATCAAAAGATAATGGGCCAAACCAGACGCCAGCTTACAACGTTCCCTTATTTAAATTTTCATGTAATTGAAAGGTGGGTCAGAAGTGAGCATGTGTTTATTGATCTTTCGGACTGATTCCTTCATCAATTGACCATGGACAAAACGCTCCATATACAATTCTATTACTAACAAACAGTGGCTTAACTCCCGGGGGGGGGGGGGGGGAGCGGCGGGGGGACGACTGCCCCCCAAATTTGGTCAGACAGGGCGACGGTTGCACAATTTTTATTTGATAGGAGGTATTTATTGAGATATTAAAAAGGGCGATTAGGATATTCATCTTATCTGAAAATTTTTTAATACATCATTTATAATGTTTTTCACAAATTAATCTCGTTAAATACTCCAATCCCAGTAAAAAGAATTTAAAAGTATCGCATTAACAGGAGGGCTAACCCCCAAGGAGGAATGAATAATGTAAGGAGGCAGCATGGCGTCATAAAAACCGTAGCCAGATTGAACAGTAATGGTGGTCGGCGAGAGCCTCGAACCCAAAGCAAGGTCGTCGTATAAGTGTATAGTATCCTTGGTCGGTATTGTTAAAACATTCCAAAACAAACAAAACGGCGCACATGAACAAAAATTAATTTCATCTATTTATTATTCATTCTATATTAATACAAGAGTTATTATCAATCCATTAAATATAATACCAGCTGTTCCAGTGCCGCCATTCAAATCACCAAAACCATGGCGGCCCGCCAATGGTAGTCGCCATGTTGTGCGGCATGAAACGAGAAGCAGCAAATACCGCGAAAAACTCGATATATCGATCGGTCGAAGTGGAATTTGAAGCCGCCATTTTGTGCGGCATGAAACGAGAAGCAGCAAATATTGCGAAAAACTCTATCGGAGACGTTCAAGATGGCCACGTTCATTTGTACAGCAGTGGCGTCACTAGGGGGTTTTGGGGCGGGGGCGGGCGCCCCCCCAAATCGCAATCCGCGCCCCCTATAATTTCCTTGTTTTCCTATTTTTTCAATTAACAACCCACAGTCACAGCTCCACTTTACGCGAACTATCACTAGGTACTTAAAATAATTAGATAATACCGGTGGGTAATTTCTTATTAAAAGACACTAAATTTAAAAAAAATTGTTGATGTTAATTTTTGCTAGTAGTTGAGAATTAATTCATACGACAAGAAATTGTCTAATTGTGAAGTGTTTCATTTCCTTCTTTTGTCTGAGCCCAATAAAAATGGGGAATTTACTTATAGAACAATAATACATAGTTTTCAACTGCGTTTTAGAGCAGTCTTGTAATTTTCAAGACTGCTCTAAAACGCACTGATTTGCATCAAAATTACCATATAATTGAAAAAATATATAGGGACAAGCCTCTCAAGAGCACCGCCCTAAATTCGATCATTTGAATCTTTCCTTTGTATTGTCCGAAATGATCAGTAACAAATAAATGTGTCTCTAAATTGAAAATAAGATCAAAAGTTATTATGTTGCCATGTATGCTGTGAATTGTAAGCTCGACATGACGACAAAACAAATTGACGCACACAAAACTACAATGTTTTGGTATTGCATTCAGCCTAACGCTTTTTTCTAAAACGCACCAAATGCACTCAAAAACCTGATTTTCAAAATTTTCGCCTGCGGCGCTATTTATGGGGGGCTCCGCCCTCCATACCCTTCGTGCTTGGCCTCCCTTTCCCACGAAAGTACTTGCGCCCCCCCCCCCAATGTTCAATCTCTAGTGACGCTCCTGTTGTACAGTCGCAGATAGCGCATGCTGCCTCCTTATATTATTCATTGCTCCTTGCTACCCCAGACCACGTTGTCAATAATATATATATATAGGACTACCCCCATATCTGAAGTTGGCCCTACTCGACATTGCGGTCCCTCTCGAGCGTTCTCTAAAATGTTTATTACATTATTTAAAAATTGTACACAAGTACCTTAAGAATGTCAAAAATTGACCGAATTCATCAAAAGTATGAAAAGGCTTAAGCAACATAAAGTATTTATTTTTTTGGATCAGTCCATTTGAAACGTACTTTAACATATGCTTCAGGCTTGTAACTTACCAATCGAAAAAATTATATGTAATGCAAAATTAACTCTGTTTTACATGCTAAATCAACAATTTAACGATTTCCGAAAAAACAAACATGCATGGGACTTTCCTCCCTTTATCCCCTGAGCAAGAGTGGTGCATTACAGCCTTACGGTTTTACGCACCCTTATATTTACTGATAAGCTCACAACCCTATCATTCAAACTTTATATATCAATCCATTCAAAAGCAATGTTCTCAACACATGGCTCGCTCACTCGTCTAACAAGGATTTTGGCGTTTTCCAAGAATTATATTATATTGTTTTATGTTATATTGTTAAAATATTGTTGATATCTATTGAAGTTATTTTTGTAAATATTTATTGTTATAAGGTTGGCAGTCATCCTAGTTTGTTTGGGGCTATGCTCTTTCTGCCCTCGTGACACGTTTAATAATGATTAATGTGTTGAAGAATTAATTAATACTAATAATAAAAAAACTTAAAAACATGGTTTATTTTACTCATTTCTATAAACTGACTACGTTTTTGGCAATCAAACTTATAACAATCAAATAACCTCTCTTTTCAATTTGCATGGAATTTCTTTTAAGATACAAATTGAAAGTAGTAAACTAATTTTAATATTTTATCATTCGTTTAAAATTATAGTCCTAGAAACTTATGTGCTTGTTAAGTTTCCTTAGCAGACTTACTAGTGAATTTTTCCCTTTAAATTCTATAACGTTTAATAAAAATTAATTATACATTGAATTTTTCAAGCTTAGTATAAAGTTGTATTCAGTTGTCCTCATTTTCGATTCAGTTTTTATAACTGAATAGATATTATATGACGTCAAAAATTAAATAAGTTTTCTTAGACAATAGAACTGCCAAAAGATTCAATTTTGTAAGTGAAATCTTAATAAAATAAATAAATATTTTGTTTGTTTTACTTACATCTTTTGGTTATATTGTTTTTTTTTTATAGGGAAGACTCAACCCTTTTTTTTTATTCTACTCTATTCAGGCCTGTTTCTGATTACTAAATATCAAAGTTTTATTTACTACAATTCCCGGAATTTAGTTTTGTTATTTATAAAAAAAAATCTGTCATAAAAGTCAGTTAAGTTTTACACGTATGGCGGGAAAAAGCATACAAAAAAAATTTATTATTTGTTCCTATTTCTTACTTATAGAAGCCTTTCTTTGGAATGAAAATTTGTTTCTCTGCTAAAAACAATAATTTGTACATTAAAACATTTGCAAATTGGTGTATATGACGATTAATGATTTTAAATAAAGAAAAATGTCAAAAATGTACTATTGTTTTAACACGAGCTGGTGAACGGCCGAGAGGTGAATTTAGCTCTGTGATCTAGAAGACCGTGGTCAATTTCATTGATAAACAACGCTGTCTACAGGGTTATGACGTCACACGTCTTTTCACTATAAAATCGCGGGAAAGAGTAAACGTAAAACTTTGTACCTTTCTGGAATAGACAGTCTTTACTTTAGAGTGTTATAAACTACGGCGATGGTGTTATTAAGTGAATATCTACAGATTCTGTACACCAGCGCTAATATCTACCACTGAGGAACCTTCCCTATTGTATTTATTATTATATTGCGTTACTTATTCGTTTGGAAGAAATAAATACCACTTGTCCACAGCATACTCATAACTGTTTAGAGATTGGGCTGATTGTAGATTTCTCATTAAAATTAAATCGTGTAAATAATAATTCGTGCCCGTAAATCCCTCACTAAAACGTACTCAAGCCAATTTGATGTGGATTACTACAATTTTTTTACGGATGTATTTGGATGAATTTATGTCAAGAAGGATTTTCATTTTTCTCATTTCGAGGAATCAAATTGAAGAGAGAATGAAGGGTGCTTACTTTCAAGTTTCCTTATCAAGAAAACATTAGATATTATATAGCTAGGCCATGAAAAGGTTTGTCTCGCTAAGGCTTCCAAGTTCGCGAATTCTGGCTCGGATATCACATATATCAATCATTGTCAATTAAGTTGAATTTCTGATTAGGGGCATTTTTTAAAGAAACTAAATAATGAAAATGGTTTGAAAATTCACTATACAGTTTAAAGAAGAGAGAAGCTCATAAATGAACATTGATATCCTGAGTCGGGTGTTTCAAGTTTATCTCTCATTCAAAGTTTTTTTATTGTTTGATTCTTAAATGAATAAGAACGTGTCCTCTTGGGAAATCAGCCCATAAAGCGACAAACTTTCCACTTCAGTTGACTTAGTTACGTCAAGGTTGGACATTTCGGAGTGGTAGGGTATTTTCTAGGACTCATTTCCAGTAGTTTTCTTTCATTGTGGAAAGGGTCAGGGTATTAGCACAGAAACGCCTTAGCACAAAAACGCCATAACATCGAAAACTGAATTGATATTTTCTCTAAGTTGTCTCTAAGCAGTATGGGTCTTTACACCGAATCGCCGTAGCACCGAATCGCCGTTACGCAGAAAATTCGGCAAAAAACGTCAGTCTGCGTCTTGAGATTGAAATTCGGTGTAACGGCACACCCGGATGGGCCGTTACACCGAATTTCGTTCTCAAGTTTTAAGACACACACTGACGTGTTTGCCGAATTTTCTGCGCAACGGCGATTCGGTGTCAAGACCCACACGGACGTACTACTTAACTGTTTGGTTATTTTCGGTGTAACGGCGTTTCTGTGCTAATACCCCGACCCCTGTGAAAATCTTAGGAATAACTTCCAGTCCAGTGTTCGTTGTCAGCTTTGCGATTATAAAAGAGTCGAGCAGTACCCCATGAGTCACGGGTTCGCTATTAATTGTTAGGCATGATTCACCCCCAGGCTATGCTAATTCGAAACAATTTCATGCAAACTATTGTGTTTCGCTAATGGACTGCTCCAAAGTCACCGTTTACACTTTCCCTACCCAATAATTAAAATAAAAAATAAAAATTAAAGATTTAATAATACTTAATAGCACTCTTTACTATGTGGCATACATATGTAGGTCCTACATATGGCGCAAGATTTTGTAGACCTGCAGTTTGTGCATCTTCACAATTTTTTTAATCAAAAGCAGTCTAAAAACAAATAAAATGTCACTCACTGTTTGCAATGTTAAAAACAAAAATAAAATCTGGGGCTATGCGCCCCAGACCCGCACTAGCTGGGGGACATCCCCCATTGTATAATGAATGATACGTACTATCCCCGAAATGATAGTTTCTTGGGTACCACATATTTCTTAATTTAAACTCCAAATTCCCCCCCCCCTCTCCCCGAATCAAAAAACCTGGCTATACCCTGGTATTATTATGTCTTATAAATAATAAAATAATAAATTCACGAACTAATAAGTGCCAAGTAACAAGTGTTAATGTAGTTTGAGCTCCCCATGTAATCAGCGGTAAACAGTCGATCTATGTGATAGCGTGATGGACAGGCTATGCAAATGTAATTAGCGTATTACCACTGGGCAGGATAGTAATATTCAAAGAGCCTAACCGAAAAGATAGAGCTACCCGCGACTAGCAAAGAGATTGTACGGAAAGACTCGCTATAGCTGTCTGTTTATGCTGGGTTCATTCACAAGCCGACGTTACGACGTCGTCAAAAATCGATTCCTATTTTCCACGCCGGAACGCGCCGGAAGTTCAGCGTACAAGTCTAAAATAATGTGAATATCTACGAGCAACCTGTTGGCATTCCAGCAAGTCTGTTATTGTTCTGTGCACTTGTGTACACTTGAAAACGTTTGAATACGAAATAATCGTAGTTTTAAAAATCCGAACGTCGCTCATCGCATGTGAACACCTTGTAGGAATGTTTTGCAGAAACAAGTCACTTCCTTTATTAAAGATTGAAACTTTGATTGTTTAACAACACAAAGATGAGTTTTGAAAATAATTAATTCTGTACCTATTTCATAATATACAGAAAAACGGTGAATACACCTATTAGTTTTCGTTTGTTTAACACAAATACAGTCACATAAAACAAAACTAGGCTTAGCGATACTAAAAAGGAAAAAAGACAAAAATCCCAAAATTTCACTCATAATAGAAATTACTAAATAGAAGGGTCGGGAAAAAATTTCACGATATGTGGCGCTGGTGAGTGATCGGGGTCACATTTCGTGCGTCTTATTTTTAGTTTTTAAAGTTAGCCGAGGGCCATTTTACAGTTCTTTATAACATTTTAGTAGATACAACTTTTTGGAAATTAAAAAAAATTTTCCCCTATAAAGGTTATTTACTAGGGAAACGCCAAAGTCGTTGTTAAACGAGTGAGTGAGTGAGCCAAGTGTTGAGTACCCGGGAACATCCCCTTTCCTCCCCTATACCTAAGGATCTAGCCCAGTATGAGGAATGATACCAGGTACTCAACACATGGCTCACTCTCTCGTTTACCAAAGAATTTGGCGTTTTCCTAGTTATATAAATTGAACATTTGAAATGCGAATCCTATTCAAAACGTATTAGCGTGAAACATTAACAAATTTCCAAGATAAAACAAAATCATCTAAGTTTTATTTCCCACTTAACACCCCTCCAAAATATAATGTGGGTGTAAAAATATAAAAAAAAGTTTGAGCTAACGGGTATCGAACCTCAACCCTCCGTGCAGTAGGCTAAATGCTAACCAATAGGCCATGAAAGCCACGTAGATATTGTCCCGCTAGCTGCTACTAAACAAATGCTATCGATATTTTAAAAATCACATTTTTATTTATTGTAGGATTAAATCGCAATGGATCTAGCTGATTTTGTTAGCAGTTCTCAGTAAACTCATACTGGATGTCTGTTTAAAATTTCAGCCCAATCTGTTCAGCGGTTCGGCTGCTTTTCGACGTACAGACAGACAGACAGACAGAATCACAGAATGAGAGCCGTTCGAGTTGAATGGAGACACTCGGTCGCTCCGCTCCCTCGTTTAAAAAAACAACAAATCATATTATCAAAAACAAATCAAAACAAACCAGGACAATAACCAAGATAGATAAGGATTTCACAATAAACATACATGGAAGTTGATAAAATCAAGGTGATATAGGACCTAACTAGGGAAACGCCAAAGTCGTTGTTAAACGAGTGAGTGAAACATGTGTATAGTACCCGGTATCATTCCCCATACTGGACTAGATCGTGCCTTAGGTATATGGGAGAAACGGCGACGTTCCCAGGTACTCTTAGTTTTTTTTTTCATTTTCAAAGTAACACTTGGCTCACACACTCGTCATCGACTTTGGCGTTTTCCTAGTTTAAATTGAACATTCAATTTGCGAATCGTGTTCAAAACGTATTAGAGTGAAACATTAACAAATTTCCAAGATAAAACAAAATCACCTAATTTTTATTTCCCATTTCACACCCCTCAAAAATGATATGTAGGTGTAAACATATAAAAAAGTTCAAAATTAACGAGTATCGAACCCCAACCCTCCGTGCGGTAAGCTCTATGCTTACCACTATGCCATGGCAGACACGTAGAGTTCGTCCCGCTAGCTGCTACTAAACAAATGGTATCGATATTTTAAAATATCAGGGATTAAATCGTAATGGATCTAGCTGATTTTGTTAACAGTTCTCAGTAAACGCGTGCCGGATGTCTGTTTAAAATTTCAGCGCAATCTGTTCAGCGGTTCGGCTGATTTTCGACGTACAGACAGACAGAATCACAGAATGAGAGCCGTTTGAGTTGAATGGAGACACTCAGTCGCTCCGCTCCCTCGTTTAACTAAATAGTCTTCCCTATTTACTAAAGGAATCCACATAGGAAGAAAATAGGAGCTCGGCTGGCTTATACAAGTGTTTCAATGTTGTAAGAGTCGCCTATTTCAGTTTACTTTTGTTCCATCATGGTTCTTTCAGCAAACGTCGAGATTGCATAAAATTGAACTTAAACTAGTAAACGCTCAGTTGGACGCGTTGATAAGCGAGCACGTGCTATAGCTAGACCCACATTGCGCATTTTTTAAAATTATAAAATTTGCGACGTTCGCTGTCCACGGGGCCATGTTACCAATATTATTTATTATTGGCAAGGTATTTGGGTAAACCCGTGGGTAAATTTTTACTTTGTGGATAAAATCCAGGGTCCACTAGATACTTATGCTAAGCTGCTGTAAGTTGGGTCTTCTCACCTGATGTAAACAAACCACCATCTTATATCCCTGCGTGTGTTTTAAAAATAATCTGGAGCGCTCCGAACACGCTCTGTAATATTATCCGTAGCAGAATGTGATATGTTTTTGTTTTGTTTTGACAGATCATGGACAGCAAAGATTGGGCATTGTGGATTATTATCAATACTACCATTGATATTAGGCCTACCTTTGTGTTTAGAATGTAGTTACAACTCCACGGATTGTATGTGCATAAGCCTAACCTAGGCCCTCGTCTTTGACATTGTGTGGTTTTTTCATAGACAAAGGCCTAGACCTTGTAGAAGTCGTCGTAGAGCATAGGTCTCGCGTTCTTAGGCTTAGGGCTAGGCCCTAGAAAGATCAGATTCAAGTTCAAGTTTGCCTCATGAGGTTTTGGTTTATAGGCCTACATGGTGCAATAGGCCTATGGCTTGGACTCATCTTTATCTTACCAACCACATCATCAATGCTAATAGGCCTTATGCCTACCGGTATCTGGACAGTTTGCCTCGGATCCTAATATCCATTATGAAAATTGACATATGAAGTTGAAAGATATGAAAATATTTACATCATAATGTTACCTGCCAACATAAGAATCAAAGATTATATAGGTGGTAGCCTATTTATGTATTATTGCATTCAAATGTACAACCGACTTTTGAAATTGACGTCCAGCTGCAGTCTGCTATTTGTTTACAAAATCTCTGTAAGGTCCATTGGATAATGTGTACGCGCACTCAGTAGACACATTATCAAGTAGGCCTTGACTTAGGGAACTAAGATGGCGCTTATACATTGTGGAAGTACAAGCGAAGACCCACCTTACAGCAGCTGTTAGGTATCTAGTGGACCCTGGATAAAATCCACCGCCATCTAGAGGACCTTGACATTATTTCATTAGGAAAACTATTTACCTCTTTGATAACAAATAATACACTGCTTCCTCGATAGTATTTTGATTACTTCTAGGTGGCAGTGCATTAGAAACCTCGTGCGACTTTTCGTTGCCATGGTAACGTTACTTTTGTTAAAATGTAATTTCCATCTACACTACTTATCGGATCAAAATAAAATTAACATATTCGTGACCGGACGGACATTCTAAATGATTTGGCCATCTCAGATTTTGTCGCCGTTTAGTTTGAAAAAAAAACTTTCGATTAACTTTAATGTAACTTTGCAACTTTTCGAACGATTTTGTCACAAAACTAATGGCATTTAATCCAGATCGAAGCTTGCGGATGGTCCAAATTTCAACTCGATCCGAACCTCCGTTCGACCGCTATCATGAGCCAAAAAAGCTGCGCGACTTTCCGTTGCCATGGTAACGGTACTTTGTTATAATGTTATTTCCATCTACACTATTATCGGATCAAAATAAAATTTACATATTCTTGACCGGACGGACAGCCTAAATAATTTGGAAACGCTCGCTTCGCTCGCTTAACTAATTGTCCTATGCACGTTTTAGGCATACCAGTTTCAATGATATAAGATAACAGCCTTCCGACTTCTCGATGATTTTCTTATGCTCGTTAACTTGAACTTATTCCGTCCAAAACTTTGGTATAAACTATTTAACATAGTATTTAACACGGAAACCTGAAAGTGTTTATTATTTAAATTTTATGTATATATTGCTTATGATATTCGCAAAGAATATCTTTAACAATGGGCCACAGCTCAAAAAGTCTAAAATAGCTAGCTTTAAATTTACATTTCTGGTAGTTAATTTAATAGATACATTTTGAATGCTCCTGCGTTAACTTAATCGAGTCCTCAGACGACAACAGTAGTAGTAAACGTATCTTCAAACGATCGATCAGCAAGAAAAAGTGGGTTAATGTAGTTTCCATTGATTTTTAGAATAAATACATTAAGAACTCGGATGTCAGGCATTTTAAATTATTAAGGCTAAGTGCTTTGGATGAATTTGGTCTGATGTTATACATCAAGACGCTAAAATAAATTGACCTTTACTTTATATGAATGTTGCATTTATTTTCCAATCAACTAAACTCAAAGTCTGTTTATTATGGCAAATGTACATGAATCTGAAATATAGTGGTCCCAACGAAAGAATGCAGATCGCTTGAAATTGTTTTCCCAACATAACAACTTTGTCAACTCTATTTACGCTAGCTCAGCGTGGATCTAGCACACGGAGGAACTCTGTTATCTAGCACAGATAATTTTTGCTTGCGTTGGTGAAAGATATTTCTCTTTCATTGGGAAAGACGACATTCCATTTGCCGCGCATTCATACAACCCCCACCACTACAAAGCATCTGCATTCTTTCGTTGGAGAAAGTATAGCCATTTTAAAATAGCTTCTCGGCTGATGTAGCGATAGTGCTGCGCCCCGTGGCAAGTAGCTCGTTGCGCACATTTGTAGACCGGCTCCTCCACCATAACACAATGCGACGTTAAACACAAGTTTAGTGATATAATATTTTTTTTCGTGGGAGGCCTGCCCAGGGTGCAATTCATGCCCCTCTTCAGGTGTAGATCTAGGTTTTCTGGACTTTGGATAATAATTGTGAAGGGATGTCCGTCCGTCCGGGATTGGCATAATTTCAATATACCTCGTTAGACACTTGAAGAGGGGCACACATACCACCTTATAACAGGTTACCTACAAAAAATATAAACTAACAGTTCGGTTAGTAGTAATTTCCATGGAATGCCTTTTCTATGTGGACCTGAACAGCTTAATTAAATGAAGGGTAGCATGATCGAAGTTTTGCAAGTGGCAAGCCAATTTGTATAAGATGTTGAGGATTTATATAGAAGGTGAATGCATAATGACAATTGTGAAACTAATAGGTCTTTTGGGGAGGGGGGGGGGGGGTGAGCGGGAAAATTAGGGGGGTCAATTCCCCCCCCCCTTCCTACGCGCCTAGTGACGACGCTATGTCGGGATGTAAAGAATGATGTAAATTATTCACCACTACGACGCGACGAAACATCCCATCAATGTTATAATTTCTCTTCAATTCTATCTGGTCGCCAAAGAAGATCTTGTGAACTAAATGTATCGTTGTTATTAAATTGTTTGTTCTATTCTATCTGGTTTGCTACAGAAGATCTTGTGAACTAAATGTATCGTTGTTATTTGTTTGTTCTATTCTATCTGGTTTGCTACAGAAGATCTTGTGAACTAAATGTATCGTTGTTGGATGAGCGTAGCGAAGATTCCATTTCACTACACTGGAGAAAAAAATCCGGAATGTTTTTTTTTTTCTTCTTTCTTTCTTTCTTTCTGTATTTTTGTGTGTTTGTTAACACGATTCCGGCTAAACCGACTCTCCGATTGCAATGAAATTTTATGGAGACCTTCGAAATCTCTGAACTTAGAACTTCCATGTTTTTGAGCGCAATCGGGAAATTTTTCACATACAAAACGCAATTTTACGGTTTTTTTCGATTTTTAAAAAATTTCTTCGACTTATAACACCTACATGCTTTATCCGATTGTAATGATTTTTTCACAGAACCTTAATTTTATGAATTGAGATATTCGTGTGAAATTTGAGCGTAATCTAAAAATTATTTCTCATGAAAATCAAAATTTTATGTTGTTTTTTCTTTTTAAAAACAATTCTTTGACTTATAACACCTACATGCTTTATCCTATTGTAATGATTTTTTTACAGAACCTTAATTTCATGAATTAATATATTCGTGTTAAATTTGAGCGCAATCGAATAATTATTTCTTATGCAAATTGCAATTTTACAATTTTTTTCTTTTTAAAAAATTACGATTAATTAAAACAATTAAGTTAATTTTTTATTTTATTTAATTTAATTATAAAATATAAGTTAATTTTTTATATAATTTAATTTAATTAAAAAAAATCTTCGACTTAGTAATGATTTTTTCACAGAACAACAGAAAATCCGCGTAACACATGGCATCTCAATGCACCATATACGCTCATCCAACAACGCGGCGGGACTTAAGCGTTTTCCTAGTAGATCTGAATGGAATGGATCGTTCAAACCTGCGTCAGGTAATTGGATGAGCGAAGCGAAGATTCCATTTCACTACACTGGAGAAAAAAATCCGGAATGTTTTTGTTTTTTTTTTTTTTTTTCTGTTTTTTTGTCTGTTTGTTAACACGATTCCGGCTAAACCGATACTCCGATTACGATGAAATTTTATGGAGGTCTTCGAAATCTCTAAACTTAGAACTGCCACGTTTTTGAGCACAATCGAAAAATTATTTATCATGAAAATCGCAATTTTACGATTTTTTTCAATTTTTTAAAAATTTCTTCGACTTACAACACCTACATGCTTTGTCGGATTGTAATGATTTTTTCACAGAACCTTTATTTCATGAATTGATATATTCATGTGAAATTTGAGCGTTATCAAAAAACTATTTTTTACGAAAATCGCAATTTTACGACTTTTTTCGATTTTTTAAATTTCTTCGGCTTATAACACCTACATGTTTTATCCTATTGTAATGATTTTTTCACAGAACCTTAATTTTATAAATTAATAAATTCGTGTAAAATTTGTGCGCAATCGAATAATTATTTCTTATCAAAATTTCAATATTACGACTTTTTCCATTTTAAAATTGCGATTAATTAAAAAAAATTAAAATTTTAGTTAATTTTTTTTTAAATTTAATTTAATTTTAAAAAAATCTTCAATTAAGTAATAATTTTTTAACAGAACAACAGAAAATCCGCAAAGTACATGGCAGTTCAATGCACCAATTACGCTCATCCAACAACGCGGCGGGACTTAAGCGTTTTCCTAGTTATTAGATTGTTTGTTCTATTCTATCTGGTTTGCTACAGCAGATCTTGTGAACTAAATGTATCGTTGTTATTAAATTTTTTGTTCTATTCTATCTGGTTTGCTACAGAATGTCTGTATCGTTGTTATTTGTTTGTTCTTTATCTTGTGAACTAAATGTATCGTTGTTATTTGTTTGTTCTTTATCTTGTGAACTAAATGTATCGTTGTTATTTGTTTGTTCTATTCTATCTGGTTTGCTACAGAAGATCTTGTAAACTAAATGTATCGTTGTTATTGGTTTGTTCTATTCTATCTGGTTTGCTACAGAAGATCTTGTGAACTAAATGTATCGTTGTTATTTGTTTGTTCTTTATCTTGTGAACTAAATGTATCGTTGTTATTTTGTTTGTTCTAGGGTGCCTGTTCAGCACGGAGCTGTGCTACTACGACTTTCAGTTCTGTTTTGATGGTGAGTACGATTATCAGACATCTAACAGTTATTCCCAAGTAATAAAAATGATGATTATACTTTTTAAAACATACACCTTAGCCAGTGTTCTAAAGAGAGAAGTAATTAGTTCCTTTATGAGTAATTTGATTACTATTTTAATTACTTTTTAAATGTCACTGTTAATATAACTGAATTACTTTTATTAGTATAGTTATACAGTTTCCAATTACTTTTTATAATTAATTTTCTCAACCATGCTCCTTCAGTAAATTGATAAATAATATCACGTCTCAAATTCAAACAATAAAATCCAATTAAACTCTATTTTAGAGTGTGGTATTATGGAACGAGATTTTCATTGACAGCTTGAGCCCGTAGTACACTGAGTTTGAACCCGCGAACTCAACCAGTGGTGAGAAAATTATGTTCAATTTCCATGGCCAGCGACAGTCAAATTAATTTCTTGATTTGGTTAGTCGGGAAACTCTCCAGAAGGGGGAATTGTTAATATTTTATACTATAGGAAGCTTCGCAAACGCTTTTTTTAGTCGCGTTGATGGATGAGATTTTTGTAAGGTTTTAGTTTGCGTGGGATGTCTTTAATTTTGCAAGTGCTTTTTGAACGTATTGTAGGATTATTGATTATTATTGTGATGGTTGTCAAGTTTCTATTGTTACTTGTTAATTGTTATTATGTACCTCAAAAACCTAATATTTAAACCTTTATTTTGATGGATTCTAGCTAACGTTTTCAGTTTTTTCTTTCAAACGGTACTACATCACCATAACTCAATGTCCATGTGAAATATGAACGTTGTAGCCCCACCCGTTTGGTCAGAATCGGCCCAAATGTCACGAAAATATCGCACTTAAAATCGATTGTTCCCAAAAACGTGGCAGGTTAAGTTCAGAGATTTTTAAGGTCCCCTCCAATTTTCATCAAGATCGCATATGCCGTTTGCCCGGTAGAGAGCGAACAAACAGAAAATATTAATAAAAAATAAAAAAAACACCCGAGCTAAATTTTTGGGGGGTCAGTGAAATTGAAGTTTTCGCTTCGCTCATCCAAAAATTCAGAAGTTAAAAAGTCCATCCCGATCGGGGTTCGAATTCGAGTCTCCCACATTCCAGGTAGGCGCCTTAGCCAACTAGACCACCGAGACGGTAACTATTTAACTTCTGAGTTTTAGTTGCATTATAGATTTGAATGGATGGAAGAGTACTGCAACGAATACCTGTTGCCTTTGAACTGACCAAACAAACATTATTTATATTTTCACTAGGAAAACGCTTAAGTCCCGCCGCGTTGTTGGATGAGCGTAATTGGTGCATTGAACTGCCATGTATTATGCGGATTTTCTGTTGTTCTGTGAAAAAATTATTACTAAATTGAAGATTTTTTAAAAATTAAATTAAATTAAAAAAAAAATTAACTAAAATTTTAATTTTTTTTAATTAATCGCAATTTTAAAATGGAAAAAATCGTAATATTGAAATTTTGATAAGAAATAATTATTCGATTGCGCACAAATTTTACACGAATTTATTAATTTATAAAATTAAGGTTCTGTGAAAAAATCATTACAATAGGATAAAACATGTAGGTGTTATAAGCCGAAGAAATTTAAAAAATCGAAAAAAAGTCGTAAAATTGCGATTTTCTTTAAAAAATAGTTTTTTGATAACGCTCAAATTTCACATGAATATATCAATTCATGAAATAAAGGTTCTGTGAAAAAATCATTACAATCCGACAAAGCATGTAGGTGTTGTAAGTCGAAGAAATTTTTAAAAAATTGAAAAAAATCGTAAAATTGCGATTTTCATGATAAATAATTTTTCGATTGTGCTCAAAAACGTGGCAGTTCTAAGTTTAGAGATTTCGAAGACCTCCATAAAATTTCATCGTAATCGGAGTATCGGTTTAGCCGGAATCGTGTTAACAAACAGACAAAAATACAGAAAAAAAACAAAAAAACAAAAACATTCCGGATTTTTTTCTCCAGTGTAGTGAAATGGAATCTTCGCTTCGCTCATCCAATTACCTGACGCAGGTTTGAACGATCCATTCCATTCAGATCTACTGGGAAAACGCTTAAGTCCCGCCGCGTTGTTGGATGAGCGTATATGGTGCATTGAGATGCCATGTGTTACGCGGATTTTCTGTTGTTCTGTGAAAAAATCATTACTAAGTCGAAGATTTTTTTTAATTAAATTAAATTATATAAAAAATTAACTTATATTTTATAATTAAATTAAATAAAATAAAAAATTAACTTAATTGTTTTAATTAATCGTAATTTTTTAAAAAGAAAAAAATTGTAAAATTGCAATTTGCATAAGAAATAATTATTCGATTGCGCTCAAATTTAACACGAATATATTAATTTATGAAATTAAGGTTCTGTAAAAAAATCATTACAATAGGATAAAGCATGTAGGTGTTATAAGTCAAAGAATTGTTTTTAAAAAGAAAAAACAACTTAAAATTTTGATTTTCATGAATAATAATTTTTCGATTACGCTCAAATTTCACACGAATATCTTAATTCATTTAATTAAGGTTCTGTGAAAAAATCATTACAATCGGATAAAGCATGTAGGTGTTATAAGTCGAAGAAATTTTTTAAAAATCGAAAAAAATCGTAAAATTGCGTTTTGTATGTGAAAAAATTTCCCGATTGCGCTCAAAAACGTGGCAGTTCTAAGTTCAGAGATTTCGAAGGTCTCCATAAAATTTCATTGCAATCGGAGTGTCGGTTTAGCCGGAATCGTGTTAACAAACACACAAAAATACAGAAAGAAAGAAAGAAAGAAAGAAAAAAAAAACATTCCGGATTTTTTTCTCCAGTGTAGTGAAATGGAATCTTCGCTTCGCTCGCTACGCTCGCTACGCTCATCCAATAATTCAACTACAATTCAGAAGTTACTAGGAAAACGCTTAAGTCCCGCCGCGTTGTTGGATGAGCGTAATTGGTGCATTGAGCTGCCATGTGTTACGCGCATTTTCTGTTGTTCCGTGAAAAAATTATTGCTTAGTCGAAAATTTTTTTTAATTCAATTAAATAAAATAAAAAAATTAACTTAGTTTTTTTAATAAATCGTAATTTAAAAAAAATAAAAAATCGTAAAATTGCAATTTTCATAAGAAATAATTATTCGATTGCGCTCAAATTTAACACGAGTATATAAATTCATGAAATTAAGGTTCTGTGAAAAAATCATTACAATAGGATAAAGCATGTAGGTGTCATATGTCAAAGAATTGTTTTAAAAAAGAAAAAACCCGTAAAATTTAGATTTTCATGAGAAAATAATTTTTCGATTACGCTCAAATTTCACACGAATATCTTAATTCATAAAATTAAGGTTATGTGAAAAAATCATTACAATCGGATAAAGTATGTATGTGTTATAAGTCGAAGAATTTTTTTAAAAATCGAAAAAAATCGTAAAATTGCGTTTTTTTATGAGAAAAAATTTCCCAATTGCGCTGAAAAACGTGGCAGTTCTAAGTTCAGAGATTTCGAAGGCCTCCATAAAATTTCATCGCAATTGGAGTATCGGTTTAGCCGGAATCGTGCTGACAAACACACAAAAATACCAAAAAAAAAGAAAAAAAAACATTCCGGATTTTTTTCTCCAGTGTAGTGAAATGGAATCTTCGCTTCGCTCGCTACGCTCGCTACGCTCATCCAAAAAAGTTGCCATTTCGGTGACCTAGTTAGCTAAGGCGCCTGTCTGGAATGTGGGAGACTAGGGTTCGAACCGCGATCTGGATGGATTTTTTAACTTCTGAATTGTATTAAATATTAGTAAAATTAATATTTAAAACCCGGTCTAAATCAAAATTCTTAACATTTTGCGGTTAGTACGTTAGTGTTTATTGCGCGCCGAAAGGTAATATTTTTTTCCAAATCAACAACTAGTTCGTCCAACTTGCAAAAACATCTCAATGTGGACTTAGGGTTTTCGTGTGTATAGGCTTAGTAAAAAAAATGGGATAAAATTTAAACTATTGCTTTCACTGTAAAACTTTGTTACTAGATCCTGCATCTATTTTTAGCATACTCACTCTGCAACGTTGTTGAAGATTGACAAATTGGATATTGGTAGGTCTAGTGAAAACCAATGTCAAAAAAGGGAAAAAGTCAAATTCGGTTGGTGATTAAACAACAAACAATTTCACGTATTTTTATTTTAACATGACATTTTATTTGATAATTATTTTATTAACGGCTGAGTCCTCAATTCTCTGCGACATCAAGAGCATAATTAATTTTCGAGTGTCGATTGACAACACCTTTAGTTTTCCCCCTTAGCATAAGGAGAAATTGATTTCTGAAACAACGTTTGATGCACGAATTTTTTCGTCTGCGACTAAAAACGAACTTTCATGGACAATCGTTTTTGACCCTTGGTTCATACAGCCCTAGGATATTTCTTTGAGAGTCATACCGGTTTGTGTACTCTACCCAATGATATTTAACATCTAGAGTAGACTAGATCCCCAGTCTCCAATACGTCGGCACAGGCGTGAGCGTAGCAAATTGAATCGTCAATCTGGCCTATTCAAGATGGCGATTTGGTTTTTCAATTTATGCTTTACATTATGTTTTAGATGCGATTAAGTATTTTTCTAGATTGTTTTGCTATGGTTTAAGCTTGTCAGCATTCGAATGCACAAACAATAAGGAGACTGTTATTGCACAAGGGAATTTAGTAATCATTTGGTGTTTGTGGCTAATATGCTCACCTATCAACCTGACAGCCATCTTGAAAACTTTTGGGCTACAAATCGCTCCCACTTACTTTAACATGCAAACTGACCTACTCAAGATGGCTTCAAATTGTCACGCCAGTAGACCAATGACCGGGGATCTAGCCTACTATAGATGTTCAAATGTCATTGACTCTACCCTTCAGCAGTCATCTCGACGAAAACGCTTATTTACTTTATACTTATACTTAGGTTAGTGGGAGCTTCTTTCTGCTCGGGGACATGATGTAATCTTTGAGGAAGTTTGTTGTTAAGCCGACTTAAACATTCGTTGGGTAAGTCTCAAGTCCAACAAAAGTCAAAGGGGGGTGGGGGGTTCGTTACATTGATCGAAGTCAAGACTTCCATCCCTTGGAACAGTTCGTTTATTACTCTCTGGTAATACTTAAGAGTTTGCCTACATGGAAACCAACCGATCATAGATAATGGAACACATTTTATAAGTCAATGATAATGTATTGATATTTTGTATTTGTGTATTGTTTATTTCTTTATTTGAAAATTCAAATCATTGAACATTTAAATTTGTTGTCGTAAATGTGATTAAATATCCAATTAGTTATTGCGTTTATAGTTTCATTTGACTTTATATCTTGTGACTGATTTTAAAAGAATTGTTTAAGCTATTTCTGTTGTTATTCCGATTTGTAACTAGTTAGAATGAATATTTTTAAAGTTAACTGGTAATACCCCTTTTGGTTCGAAAAGTAAACATAACAACTAAATTTATCCGTTTTTACAAATCCCTATCTGCTTTTCATTAGTGTTTTAAATACTTGTTTTTGTTTGGATGTGTATTCTCTTGGAACCAACACTTTTCGTTAAATCAGAAGTTAAATAATTCAAAACCCTGACACAAACGATAAGATAAGTGACATTAAAACTGACATCACCCACAAAACCGATTAGATAAATTATCATACTCTATGCGGCAAGGGCAATCGGCATGTGTTGTGTTTAAAACCAGCTAGGTTCTAGAAAAATATTACAACACCTCTTTCTCTAACGTAGGCCCATGCAAGCAGATTAATTGTAGTCTCACTCTTTAAAATTTAAAAATTAAAATTTCAGTTAAAAATAAAACATGAAGTTACTATAATAATAATAATAATAATAATAATAATAATAATAATAATAATAATAATAATAATAATAATAATAATAATAATAATAATAATAAGAATAATAATAAATAATAATAATAATAATAATAATAATAATAATAATAATAATAATTTAAAAATAATAATAATAATAATATAATAATAATAATAATATAATACTATTCAAGACAGAGTGATTGCGACGAACAATTATAAAAAAATACATAATACAAGATGCGACAGTAAACGATCAATGTAGAAAATGTAGTGCAAAGGGTGAAACAATCGAACACATCATATCCGGGTGCAAGTCACTATGTCAAACAGATTACCTCTACAGACATAACCAAGTAGCTAACATTATTCATCAAAAACTAGCAATCAAGTACAACCCCATTGACACACACACACCTTACTACAAATACAAACCAGAGAAAGTACTAGATAGTAAAGATTACAAATTATATTACGACCGCACAGTTATAACAGACCAAACGATACATCACAACAGACCGGATTTAATAATAATTGACAAGAAGAAACAAGAAACTACCCTTATCGACGTTGCTATCCCAATGTGCCATAACGTCGAGACCACGTGGAAGAAAAAAATTGACAAGTATAGTGAACTTGCAATTGAGATCAAGAAGATGTGGAAACAGAAAAAGGTAAATACAATCCCATTCATTATATCAGCCAACGGCATCATACCGAAGAAGCTACATGAAAGCATTAAACTAGGAAAACGCTTAAGTCCCGCCGCGTTGTTGGATGAGCGTAATATTGGTGCATTGAGCTGCCATTGTGTTATGCGGATTTTCTGTTGTTCTGTGAAAAAATTATTACTAAGTCGAAGATTTTTTTTAAATTAAATTAAATTAAATTAAAAATTTACTTAATTTTTTTATTAATTGTAATTTTAAAAAAAGAAAAAAATCGTAAAATTGCGATTTTCATAAGAAATAATTATTCGATTGCGCTCAAATTTTACACGAATATATTAATTCATAAAATTAAGGTTCTGTGAAAAAATCATTACAATAGGATACAGCATGTAGGTGTTATAAGTCAAAGAATTGTTTAAAAAAAGAAAAAAACTGTAAAATTTAGATTTTCATGAGAAATAGTTTTTCGATTGCGGTCAAATTTCACAAGAATATCTTAATTCATGAAATTAAGGTTCTGTGAAAAAATCATTAAAAATCGGATTAAGCATGTAGGTGTTATAAGTCAAAGAAATTTTTTAAAAATCGAAAAAAATCGTAAAATTGCGATTTTTATGAGAAAAAAAATTTCGATTGCGCTCAAAAACGTGGCAGTTCTAAGTTCAGAGATTTCGAAGGCCTCCATAAAATTTCATCACAATTGGAGTATCGGTTTAGCCGGAATCGTGTTAACAAACACACAATAATACAAACAGAAAAAAAAAGAAAGAAAAACATTCCGGATTTTTTTTCTCCAGTGTAGTGAAATGGAATCTTCGCTTCGCTCGCTACGCTCGCTACGCTCATCCAACAACTAGATCTTCAACCCAATGTATAGATCGAGACTCAAAAGGCAGTAATACTCAACACCTGTAGAATAGTTCGTACATTTCTAAACTAAGAATGATACTTCGAGATTCCGAGACAGCTTCCATCCTGACATGGTTTTCGTGGTTTCCCATAGTCCGAAGAGCAAATGCTAGGATGGCGACGAGAAATCGGCCACGACCGTACACAGCAGAAAGAAAACATCATCTACAAACAATATTACAATTTATAAATGACTTATTTTAGTTAGAGTTAAGACAAAAGTAATAATGTATGTAATATAGATACACATGGAAGTACTTGACGTAAGTCCGTACAACATGTTAGCTCCGGTTTTAACCGAGTTTGTATGAAATACATCCAATAAAATAATAATAATAATAATAATAATAATAATAATAATAATAATAATAATAATAATAATAATAATAATAATAATAATGAATATTAGGTTTTTAAGCATAAGCCCGCTTAAAGGACATAGTTATTGATTCATAGCACTTGTCGAAAAAGTTTGCCCCGACTGGGGTTCGAACCCAGAACCTCCGGCTTCCGGGCTTCCGGAGGTTCTGGGTTTGAACCCCAGTCGGGGCAAACTTTTTCGACAACTGCTATGAATCAATAATAATAATAATAATAATAATCAAAACTCATTTCCAAAAACGTCAGGTTGAGTGGTGTTCTTCACACCGATATCTAGGGCACGAAGCAATTTTTTGGCGAGAATGCCTGGCTCAGCGTTTCTTCATCATCAACATCTTCATCGTCATCTTCATCCTGCATCTGCTTCTCCACCCATTTTCCCCACTCTTTTCTGTCTCCCATAGCTTCAATTCCTTCACCTGGTTCCACGATTCACCTCGCTCTACAACGTCTCCTTCGATCAGTCTTCCCCATCTTTCTCTCGGTCTTTCTACTTTTCTTTTACCTTCCACCTCTGCTTCAAAGTATCGCCTTGGGATCCTATCTATTTCCATCCTCTTCATATGCCCAAACCGTCTTAAACGTTTCCTTCCTAATTTAAACCTTAGGAATAAAAAATAAAATAAAAATTGTTACAAAACTTCACCGTTATTATTGCCTCTCTAAACGTTAGTTCAGCAGATGATCAAAATATGTTTTTGTTATATTTTATATTGACATATTTTATAAAATGAGATAAATGTTATTGTGTTCTTTAAATTTCGATTCATTGCACACATGGTTTTGTGATATATGTGCACATTCGCATTCGTGTGAAATTCTCTTAGAACGCGTTCAAATGTCTACCGAACATTGAATGGTAAGGCAAAATTTCTTCTACAATTCACTTCATCTACAACTGTTGCCAATCGGACTAGTAGCCAATGTAGTCCAGTCAAATAAGACAAAAAATTGCTCGAACCCGGACATTTGAAATAACAAGCTAAAAATTGGTAGATATGTTACGGATGATGTCCTAATTGAAATCCCGAAATTCCCAAAAAATCTATTTTGGGGAAAATCCGCCATCGTGGAAAAACCACCGCCATATTGGATTTTTCGAGTTTTAAGCATAGCGACTGAACTGAGCTTACGATTGTATTTGATTTTGCTCCAAATTGTTTATAATGTCTATTGCAGTTAAAAACATTAAAAGTTTTGAAGAAAAACACGTATTGTAATGGCATATGCTGGGTTAAAATGTAATTTTAGAACAAAAAAACAAGACGCGCCGATGAGCAAGTTTTAAATTAGCCGCGCACAGCGGTATCTAAGTTTGCGCTCGTCTCAACTCGCACAGTGTTTGGCTACCACGTAGTTCAGCCCTTTGTCGTGTGTTGTTTTGCGTCTAGGTGGCTTTCACATGCTGATGTCATTCATGGGCGCAGTGGGAACCATCATGGCAGGGAGTGGCTTGAAAGAATTGTGGGGGACGGTGTACGCGAAGAATACGGTGACCCAGATGGTAAACGGCCATGCCTATGTTCGAGCTGTCCGCGCACATCTTCTGACGCAGTTGTTGTTTTTTTTGGTTTATTTGGATTAAGGACGCGTCAACCGTTAGGTCATAAAGCACCACTCTAGCCTAAGGGGGGGGAGGAGGGGCCCATGCTGGTCAGAACCAGCCACGGGTAAGGGGACGAAAGGGGGTTCTCACGTCGCGGTCGTCATTGTCTTTGTCATCGTTAGTGGTGTCATTGTCGTCATCGTCGTCGAGGGGTCGTCAAGGGAAGGGGGCAAGGTCCTCGTCGACGATTGCCAGAGTTCGCCTCTATTTTCGGGGAGTAAAACACTACCCTTCATACTAGCTGATGTTTGCGAGGTGGACTTTATCTCTTGAATCGCCTTTTACAATTAGCAGAGCACTGCTCTGGGCCAATTCTAGCCCCGGGCCCAGACGGGGAGTTGTCGTTGGCGATCTTGATCATTCAGGATATACAACAAGAAAGATTCTCTTCTCAGAGATCGCTTGAAACAAACACACTTGGACTTCCTCTCTGGAAAGACTTCTGTGAATGACATTTCGTCGTCGGAGTATACATCGCCCAGGCATCAGATTTGTTCAACGTAAAGCTGAAAGACCTCGTTTCATCTAGACGGCGTACTGCGAAGCTGTGGGTGCAATACTTTGAGATGGTTGGCATCATGCGTCTGTTTGTCAGAGCTGAACGTTCTGGAGATTGGGCTCTTCACTTGCTGTGTGTCCAAAGAATGATTCCGTATTTCCACTCTGCGGGACATCTCAACTATGCAGAATTTGCTCACATGTACCTACATCAAATGCTGAAGCTCGAGAATATTATGACTCCCTTGGATTTCCGTCAATTTGTCAAGGAAGGCTGCGTCACTGTCAGGAAATCTGAAAAGTTCTGGTTAGGCATATGGACCGATATGACCATAGAGCAAGTTTTGATGAGAAACATGAAGACGGCGGCTGGGCTCACACGTGGACGTGGATTGACGGATAATGTCATTGCTCGATGGGTTTTGTGCCATGCCTTCATCTACAAATGTAATAGACGCCACTGAAAGGTTTTGTGGAATTTTCGCCGAAAACTCCGAACAACATGTGGAGCAAAGAGAGTCTTGGCAAGTGAGAGATAAGGCAGACGTTCGCAAGATGGTGGACTGGCTCCATTCACAGTTCACACCATCCTTTAAATGACTCAACGAACCTTCTAGTGTCTAGTCTAGTGGGTGTAGTAGCCGACGATACAGCTAATTGTGATGGGGCTCTCTCTGTGGTTTGCAAGCAATGAAATCTATCACAGGGTAACGATTAAGTAACGTCCACTTAAAACAAAACAACGAAGTCACTACTTTTGCCACAGAGTCTAAAACGGCCACGATCAAAGACACTGTCGTCGAAATCAACCCTAACCAACTTTTTCACTGATTGCTGGACTGTGTTGTGCGTGACGATGATGACCTCGAGGAGAACCTGACATATGAACTTTCAGCAAGGCCTCCAGCGCTGTTTGACGGGGACGTTGAATCGGAAAAGCGCTAAGTCTGGATTGATCAAAATTTTAGAAGAGATAGCGCCGCCCAAGAACAACTTTCCAGTGAACGAAGAGTTTACAGTCGATGGCGGGATCCTCCTGCACTAGGTTGTGTGGGCGACTGGGTTGTGTAGGCGCGTCGTCCAGCGAATTTCAGCCAAATCTTCCTCCAGTATGTGAAGTACGTGAAAAATCACTTCGGACAGAATGCTACCGTGGTCTTCGACAGTTACGAATCTCCAAGCACCAAGGACGAAGAACACACTAAAAGAAACGCCAGGGGAGCATCGACAGAGGCTTTAATCGACGATGCTTCGCCCTCAACATCACCACAAGGAGCATTTTTGGAAAATGTTAAAAACAAGGTGCGATTCATAGCTTTGGTATCAAGGCACCTCATGGAAGCTGGAGTCAAGATCATTCAAGCCCCGGGTGACGCAGATACTGTCATAGTGAAGACTGCTGTGCAAGCTGCTAACAATGGTGCGGCGTCAGTGATAGTAGGCGAGGACACAGATCTTCTCGTCCTGATGGCAGCTACATCCAGCCCTGGAACCAACGTCCAAATGCTGATGCCGGGTAGAAAGGATGCAGAAGCCCGGGTCTTCAGTAGTGAAGAGCTAATCGCTGCTCTTGGAGATCTCCGTAACAACCTTCTGTTCTTCCATTCAGCAACTGGATGTGATACCACCTGCTCCGTTCAGAAAGGGCAAAAAGGGATCTTCCAAGAAGTTCAGCCAAGACGATTGTTTAAGGGAGACAGTGTCGGTCTTCAGCGTATCGGATGCTACGCACCAGGATATTGCGGCTGCAGCTGAACGTTTTCTTCTTGCATTGTACTGCTAAATGAAGACAACTTAAACAGCGCCAGGCCTCGGTTCTATACCGGAGGACAGTTGCCAAACAGTCCGTTTGAACAACGTTTGACGTAGCTAGCTACACTTCCCCCTACATCTGCAGCGGCCAAAACAAAGAACAAATAGTCATACTATCATTTGATTGCAACCGGAGGCTTGAAACTAATATTGCCTTATAAATTCTAGGTTCAAGTTTGGATGGGGAATCGCTTTGTCACATTTAAATAAATATTATTCTTTCTTAAGCACCATAATTGGTCTAGGTCTATAATAATAATTAATTTTAGTTTTTTGGAAGATAACGCAGCCTGAATTAAGTAATTTGGCGCAAAAACGAATACAATCGGACTCTCGGTTCAGTCGCAATGCTTAAAAACTCAACAGATCCAAGATAGCGGCGGTTTTTTCAAAATGGAAGATTTTCCCCAAGATGGATTTTTTGGGAATTTTGGGATATTAATCAGAACACTATGCTCAACATATTCACCAATTTTTAGCTTGTTATTTCAAATGTCCGGGTCAATGTCTAATTTTACCGCACTAATGATTAATAATTTAAATTTGAAACCTGTGTAAGATGTTCACATTTATTGTAGATACACAAATTCGTGTTGACACTTAGTATTTAGCCGTGAATCAAAAACAGCAAACGATAACTTGATGTTTTTTTTATTTTGTCCATGCAAAACAACTAAACGAAATTAACAAGGTGATTTTTAGTTAAACGAATGAACAGTATTGTGTTTGAAAATAAAAATATTTGTACTCCATGATCATGCTAATGACGATTTGGAATTTGTTTCTGAAGTCCAAATCAACCAGTTGTTCATCTTATGTAGTACGTATAGTATAGTCATCGCTTATTTCTATTCGAATTTCATGTGTACCTTTTGAACTATTTTGACATATAACGCAAAATTCAAATTAATGCACACACATTTCGTTAGAGAAACTGATTTTACCAATAAGAATTAATAGCAACTCAGAATGTTGTATTGTGTATGTTGTCAATACCAATATTTATTTCAGCTTGGATTGAAAACCAAAATAAATTTTCCATTGCAATACTTATTCATCATTTACCAAGTTCTGATAACTATAATTTGAAGTAAATATAATTAAAATTCATCATTTAGCAAGTTCTGATAACTATAATTTGAAGTAAATATAATTAAAATTCATCATTTAGCAAGTTCTGATAACTATAATTTGAAGTAAATATAATTAAACCAAACAAAACACGGTTAAAAAATTAATGCACAGCACTCACCCGCTGATACCAGTATCCTCGCGTCCGAGGAAGGTGATGGATGTCACCGAAATATTACGGGTATCCTCGCGTCCGAGGAAGGTGATGGATGTCACCGAAATATTACGGGTATCCTCGCGTCCGAGGAAGGTGATGGATGTCACCGAAATATTACGCAGCGGGTGAGTGCTGTGCATTAATTTTTTAACCGTGTTTTGTTCAGTTTATCAGTTTTATTATCATTCTCCGGTTAACAAGTCCTGGTGGTTTATTAATAATTAAACCACTTAAGCGAAAGTGTTTGAGCAAGTGTTAAGACTCTGATTCGGGAGGTTCCGAGTTCGAATCCCGTCGAGACCGGCAATCCCAACTGAAGGTTTTTCCAACGATCTCGTAAACAGACCTTGGAGATCCCTTCACAATTGTCCTAACTCCAATATACGTATAGTTAGAAACCTTAAGTGAGGCATGGCATGCATTGCACCCTGGGCAAATTTCCCAGGGGAAATTAAAAACACAACTGTTGCGGAAAAAGAAAAGTAGGCCTATTTGGATGAGCGAAGCGAAGACTTCAATTTCACTGACCCCCCCCCCCCCAAAAAAAAAAATAGCTCGGTGTTATATTATTTTTTATTATTATTTATGTCTGTTTTTCGCGCTCTACCGGGAAAATGGCATATGCGATCTTGATGAAAATTTGAGGGGACCTTCGAAATCCCTGAACTTAGACTTGCCACGTTTTTGGGTACAATCGAATAAATATTTTTATGATTATTGTTCTTTTACGATTTTCTCCCGGTTTTTAATACGATTTTTTCGTGACATTTGGGCCAATTTTGACCAAACGGGTGGGGCTACGAAGTTCATATTTTACATTAACATAAAGATTATGGTGATGTAGTGCCCTTTGAAAGAAAAAATTGAATTAGTTGGTCAAAATTCATAGAAAAAAGGTTTTAATATAAACCTTTTACAGGTGTATAATTAACAAGTAACATCAAGTAACTATAGAAAAAGTAATGAGATCCCGTATAAAAACGTTATCATTGGAAAGAAATATAAAAAAAGCTCATCCATCAACGCGACCGGAAAAAGCGTTCGCGAAGCGGCCTATTTCGTTCTCAACGTTTCTTTCGTTGCTTCGTTGTTCTTGTTCGTGTTTGTTTGTTTGTTTGTTTGTTTGTTTGTGGTCACGTGGGTGCAGTGTGCCCCTCAGCGAATAATCATAGAACTAGAACAAACATAATCAAACAAGTCATCCTGCAGCAACCTGGGATTTTATTGATTGTCTGGGTATGACCTCTTGACCCGGGGGATGCGCTCGTCTACCGGTCAAAGGTCACCAGCAACACGTAGTTTTGACATTTACTAGGAAAACGATAAAGTCCCGTTGCGTTGTTGAGCAAATAATAATAGAAATTTATTAAATTTCCGGGAAAAAACGAAATTTATGAATTTTTTCAATTTTTAGTCTTTTTTTACAGATTTGTCTCAAATCTCAAATTCACTTTTTGTCCCATTGGCATGGGGAAAAAATATTTATGTTTTATTTAACAAAAAAAAGGTATTATTAAAAAAACAGTATTATGTACCCAGATTCAAAATTTGAAAGTTGACCCTTACAATTGTGAGCACAGGGTCCGAAATGGCTATAGTCAGATCACACGTGCAGCAAATAAAACCCACAGTTTATGCTCAATTTTGGCCGGAGAGTGCCAATTTTAATTCTTATTGTACAAAATTAAATTATGATATAATATTGTTATGTTGTTTTCTCCTTCTAAAAGAATTTTGTTTCTGTTCCAGACTTCGCATTCGGGCAGTGCATCTCCCGCTCCAGCGGTATGGACGACGACTACTACAGGTGAGGCTCCCATGCAATGGCGTATGCAGGGGGTGGAGGTTAGGGAGCTTCCCCCTCGCCCCCCCCTAAAAAGAGCTATTGCTAAATTATATATGTCCAATAAACTAGTTTTACGCCAAAAAATATAAAATGTAATAATTGATTGATTTGCTAGTAAATAAACACCTATAGTCACATTAAAATTAAAGTCAAATACATACACAAGATATGGGTAATTTTTAAATGTTACTACTTCTTTGTTTGACTTTTGGTCTACTAGTTTACAGGAGTGTACTTGTCAGTTCCCATTTCCTAAAAGTATCTTGGCCCTAATGTACAGCAATTAAAGCGCGAGATTTTGTTCGAATCCCGCCATACACCGGCTGTTCAAACTAAACGTTTGACTTTCCACACTTTTCTACAGTCCTGATAGAGAATGCAAGAGATTGAGTCCTTTTAAACTCGAAAAGAAGGGCAAGAACTTGTTCCTTTCCTTAATAGCTCCAGAACTTGTTTCAACATAATTCTCCGCAAGCGGCAAAGGGTGACAACACAAAGGATCGGACAGGTTTCTTAGGAAAATGATCTTGCCCTGTCACCAGGCCCGGATTAAGACGTCAGCACTTTGGTTAAAAGCTTGATGAGCACCTTCCCAAGGTCTGCTGGATCTCCGCCTAGCGGAGGATCGTCTAACTCTCTTCGTGGCCACACGAGCGAGTTAGACGAGCCTCCGCCAGGTGGCGGAGAACTAGAGGACCTTGCACCTTCCCATTCCCTTTCCTCTCCACTCCATTCATCTTCTTCAGAGAGTTAAAGAGAAGGCATTGATGCGGACACCACTTCTTGGGACGACAGTATTGACATACAATGCGCTTCATCGCTTCTAACAGGTGCTGATCATGGGAAATCACATTTCATACTTTTGGAGGTTGATATTTGGGCTGGTAAGATGCCTCAACGCCGAGCGCCCTCCATTGTGGGCGCCCTAGGCTCCAGCATTAAGGATGCTCGTTAGCCTTATTTTGACCATGTAATCTGTCTTAAAACATACACCCGCAAAAAAGATCTGACTTACGAACGATGAAAGATATTGCGTTATACTTTACACAAGATCCTTTATTAAGCTTAGATATATTCTTGTATGCCTTTTAGAAGTTGAATTATAAACGTTTGTTTTCTAAAGATATACCAAACAAACATACACAAAGTATTGTCAAAACTGCCCATTGGTAAAAAGTCGAATAAAAACGCAACGAACTAAAAATTGAATAGCATTTTAGGATAGATGTAGCTTTTCTTTACAATCCTATTCTTCTAGCTCTATTAGTTGAGCAACCAGACCGTTTTCAGTGATCAATGTTTAGTGCCTGGTTCTAGCCGGGAAATGCCCTCTTGTTACCCGTGCTATCTGTCACTACCAATTACGTATTTGTGTTGTATTAAACATTTCTAGAGATTCCGTTAGTTATTTTGTATTTTAAGATTAAAATGTTGCTATAATACGAGAGTTTTAGACGTCACACTCAGTCACAGCTAACTGTCATGGCCGACTGGTGCACGGGCTAAATATGCTATGGTGCCGTCTTAACACAAATGTTGATTAAGTGCATTTTCTTAAAGATTATTCAAAGCTAAATAGCATTCTTCAGTGCAAATTATTCGAATAAGGATTCTTATATTAGTTATGAAAGTTTTCGCAAAGAAAACAATAGAAAAATTATCCCTTTTTTAAATCAAAGGCTGGGACCATATAAACGCAAGTATGGGCTATGACAGGTGGCCACTTTTGACGCGGTAGTAGACCTACCGTTTCTTAGCTGACAAAAGTATTCATACATTATTGCATGAGCCTTAGCTCTGGTGTAGATAAAGTGCGCTGAAAAATACGTGATTTTTTCCTACCCGCCTATCGCTGCCTTGTTAAAATTGTATTAGTTGCACACCAGTCGCCCAAATTTAGTAGTTACGGCGCCGCCAAATTCTTATTAAACCCCCATAATAGAAAAACAATAAATATATCTGATTTGTACCTTGTTTTTTTGTTCCAGATATGAGTTAGGCATTCATGACATGGATCTCCTGGAGCATGAGCTGGGTCGCTTGTTTGACCAGGACTATCGCTGGGGCCACCCTTACACACAGTGCGTGGTCAAGGCCATATTGGGGGCTGTGCGATACAAGTGAGTGACGTACCCACGGACGCTATCTGTGGCTGTTTAGAACGTTGTTAGTTAGTTAGTTAGTTAGTTAATATTGTTTTAGGGCACTCAACAGTAATTATCAGTGCCCATTTCAAGTGTATTGGAATTCTCCAAATTTTCTTTTTCAATAATAGTGGATTACCACCATGTTTTCTTTCCTCCAAAGGGAGAAACGTAAGGGAAGATGCGGGGGGTTAATGGGAAGGAGTGAGGATGTTGGATAGGATGGGTTAAACTGGGTGGGAACGGAGGAGTGCTCGTTGCAGAGAGGGCCGGCAAGTATGGAGAAGAAAAAAGTGAAAGAAGAAAATAGATTTGAGTAAGGCTGTGTGAATGAAGAAAGGTGTGATAAAAAGTTGCACAAGAGCTATCTCTGCAACACGCACCCCAACCGGCCAGAGCTCGCCCTTAGTTTTGGGGGATACACTACTCCCCTACTCACAGGACAAACCACGGGAAGGTAGCGAGTTGGACTTTTGACGACTAAATAAAACAACTGGAATTATATGACATTTGTATTGATCGGGCTGTTTTGTCGCGGTAGTATTCAATAAAAATGTCATAAACGGGTAGTAAGACACTAAAAAGTTTTAGCTGGAATTATATTTAGAAGTTTGATAATCACTTTTTGATTCTTTAAATAAATCCAATGTCCAATAAACACTTATTTAAAGAATAAATACCTGTTCTACTAGTTTCTTTCATCTAACTTTTTCATTATTATGGAATGAAAAATAAAGAGTTTAATTTAGTTTTAATTCATGTGGATCGTTTTGTGTGTTTTGGAATAAATGGTCATAGCTTAAAAGTAAACTTTGACGATGTGTTCGACCTTGCTTTGGGTTCAAGACTCTCGGACAATGGACCCGACCACCATCAGCGTTCAATCTGGCTACGGGTTGATGACGTCATGCTGTCTTCGTGTTCATATGTCACTAAAGGCGCTAACCTTAGTTTTCAAACGACTTAAGTTCATGCGAAGACGAAGGCGAAGTAACTAAGTTCGCAAACAACAATTAGTATTCGGTATCTTAACGTTGTACACGAGATCTCGTTTTATCTCGTTCTGATTATTTTCTTTGAGGTTATGTATTATGTGGCTCGTTGGACTTGTGGTTAGTGTCTCTGCTTGCAATGCAGAAGTTCTAGGGTTATATTCCCGTTATAGGCAGAAGTTTTTTAACTTCTGATTTGGACTATAGGTCCGTCAGTTCTTGGCTTATGAATGTGTAAACGGTGACTTTGGAGCCATCTGAGCCACATAACAAATTCTAAGTTTGTTCCGAACTAGCCTTGTTGATTCTGGTGCTGTCCATGGGTGAAATCGTGCCCACCTTGATTGTTTGGTGATTCCTACTTAATATGCCGGTCTCTAGTTGGTCGTCATTGTTCTCTTGTGCGCCTAAAGGGTTGGCTTGGTCTCATTTTAATTTTAAGTCGCCCCACTGAAAATCAACTCTGTGAGACTCGAAATACGAATTTACTAATTAATTAGTTTATTTATTTATTCATTTTTGTTTAAAGACAAGAAATATAGAAAATATGTGCATTTGGATGCAGTCGCTAAACTAATGTTATTTAAATAGATATTCAACTTCAAAAGCCAATACAATATTGTAAAATGGGCTTCCATAATCTCAAACCATACATATCAAATTAATGTCATGCTATTTTCCACTGCCTTGCACTGTCGGTTCACTGCCTTGCATACAAAAATTCTCAGCAAAGTGAAGACGCAAACGCAACCTAAGTCTGCGAAAAACTTAAAAGTGGTATTACACCAAATACCTATATTACGGTATTTGATTACACCACTGAGCTCTTTATACTTACGTGGAGATCTGATATACCGGGTAAATGTTGAGATGTGAAGTTGGCGGAAATTTGCCGTCCGCCATTTTCTTAGGTCCCTAATCAGCGGCAGATTTAAAAGAACTAAACATAATAGATTCGTTCACCTGTGTCACGTGGCCTGTGTTTATCAGTTTATTTAGTGTAACACTGCAGTAAACACTATTTCTAGACATCCTGAGTGTCCCTGATAATAGACTACTGTAATGTAGGTCTACTAGTCAACATAACCTCAAAATAAGCTGGCCACAAACCGCCATCTTGACGTTAAGATTTACATCTAGACGGCGGTGCAATTGCAATATAATCGAGCCACGTCGATAATAGGCCCATCGGGTTAGGCCTTTTCGACCCATCGCTTTGGCCCATGTAGGCTTCAAGGTTACAGTATAGCATGCGCCCTCCACATAAGTATTATAGAGCTCAGTGTATTACACTGGGGTCGCCTCCAACTGGCTACAGTTTTTGGTTGGGTTTTTTATGGTACTGGCATGCGCACATTTGTTCTGCTCACTTTAGAACGAATGTGCTAGTGCTCAGTACCATTTAAACCCAACCAAAAACTGTAGCCAGTTGTTGGCGATATAAAACTAAGAAACAAGTGAAGACCAGGTATTAGAGCGCTGTGGTGGCGCGAGCACTGCCACATAGACATTTCTTCTTTCCCATGCTGTCCATGCAACAAGTATCGATTACTGACCAGCCATTCGTCAATTCGGCCACTGGGCGCTTGTTAGCGCTAGTGTATACCCACTCACTCAAGAGCGTCTAATTTTGGATGAGCTCAAGCAAACGAACACTCAATCTTTGAATACAGAATGCAGAGCTATAGCCTGGATCACTTGGAAGCTCTGTCGTTTAAGTAGGAATGTGTGTATTGCATGGACACATTTTTTGATGGTGCTTTGTGTTTTCAGTAACGGTCAGTAAATATGCCACCAAACGGGTAACTTGTAGTAATTTCTTAAGCTTGTGTGTAGTAGACAATTATTTAAAATCTTGACAATCAAACAATTTTTTTTTGTGAAAATTGGATGTCGAAAAGTGATCCAGAACGTGAACGTTCCAAAATGTGTAATTGGCTGGATTTCCAATAAAGCGAATTTTTAAATGGACATTTAATATTTTATTAAAGTTGGCTCGATCTCAAAGAACCGTATTAACTGCATAGTTAAACATAGAGTTTACTTTTCATAATCCACGGTCATAATGCGTAGAAACTACAACAATATACTATAAAAAGAGCGCTTATTTTATTATTAAATGTATATGTGTATATTAAATGTATATATAAATAAAAACATATTATAGAAACATACAATTTAAAAAAAAATCAACAAAAAACCAGACAATAGAAACTTAAGCGGGATAAAATTATAATTAGACGAGTGAGCGCAGCGAACGTAGTCTACAACGCAGGTCGAAAAAAACGGCACTCACTGTGAAAGTTGTGACTCTGTCTGTCAAATGCCTAACGGCCGAACGGCTTAACAGATTAAGCTAAAATTTTAAACATACATCCGTTACCAGTTAACTGAGAACTGCTAACAAACTGATCAAAATCCGTTGCTATTTCAACCTACAATAAATAAAAATCTTATGAATTTAAATCTAGATTGCAAATGTTTACATTTGCCATACGTATAGAAGGCCACAGCCATGGTTATATAAATTAATAAAAACAATGATTTCGGTGAAGGGTAAAAATCACCAAGTCGGTGGCTATCACCAATAGTTTTGATTTTGTTTTCTTAAATGTCAATGTCAAGTGCTAAGCGTACGCTTCGGTAGGCCTGTTAGGACATTTGGCCAAGAGATGGCCTGCGCCTAAACGAACTCCATTTCCCAAACGTCAGCTGGTAAGTAGAGTATTACTCCTCGAAACTAGAGGCGAGCTCTGGTTGTCGTCGTCCGGGACCTCTCCGCCTTCACTGATGACCTCCCCAACGACGACGACCATAACAACACTAACGAAAACAAAGACGATGACGACCACGACGTGAGAACCCCTCTTTTCCTTTCACCTACCCGTCGCTGATTCTGATTTGCATGGGGTTTTCCTTCCTATATCCCCTAGGCTAGAGTGGCGTATTACGACCTGGCGGTTGACGCGCCCTTCATCCAAATCAACTTAAGCTCAACTATGTCAAAGCCTCCTTTCAGTACGAAGACGGCGACAACGACTACACGATTGGTTGACGCACTCTGAAACCATACTAGAAAAACGCCAAAGTCGTTGTTAGACGAGTGAGCAAGCCATGTGTTGAGTACTCGGTAACACTAGGGAAACGCCAAAGTCGTTGTTAAACGAGTAAGCATGCCATGTGTTGAGTACCCGGGAACATCCCCTTTCCTCCCCAAAACCTAAGGCTGAATCTAGCTAGCATGGGCATTTCCTCCACAGTATATTAGGCTAGAGTGGCGCATTAGGCCTTACAGTGTTGACGCGCCCTTATAACAACTAATCTCAAACCCCTCTCATTTATACTCATAATAAGTTATACTAGGAAAACGCCAAAGTCGTTGTTAGACGAGTGAGCAAGCCATGTGTTGAGTACTCGGTAATATTAATATATTATGAGTATAAATGAGAGGGGTTTGAGATTAGTTGTTATATGGGTGCGTCAACACTGTAAGGCCTAATGCACCACTCTAGCCTAATAGACTGTGGAGGAAATGCCCATGCTATCTAGATTCAGTCTTAGGTTTTGGGGAGGAAAGGGGATGTTTCCGGGTACTAAACACATGGCTCACTCACTCGTCTAACAACGACTTTGGCGTTTCCCTAGTCAGACGAGTGAGCGCAGCGAAACGAAGTCTTTCCTAGCGCTACTCGATCGGGCCTTGGCCGTGAGCTTTGTCTGTATGTCTGTCCGATCCCATACGGCCGAACGGCCAAATAGATTGAGCTGAAATTTTAAACAGACATCCGTGACCAGGTAACTGAGAACTGCTAACAAAATGAGCACAATCCATTTCGATTTAAACCTACAAGAAATAATAAACTGAAAAATAGACTGCCAATGTAAAGAAATTTATTTAACGACAATGAGAAAAAATATTTTTTGTTTGTTATTTACCTGGCTGTGAAATGCCGTGCTCATGCAAGGTCTATCGAATGTTGAACGTCAAGGTACCCCCAAATTCCGCTCGTAGATTGAGTAAACCTTGCAATATTTTCACGTATTTCGTACTGGCTATGATTTCCATAGTATTGTCACAGATGATGAACTACACTGCATTATATGCATTTCAAAACATGTTTAATAATTTTTAAAATACAATCCAGAAATTACAAAATCTTTTTCGACCAGGGGATTTGAACCCACGTCTCCCACATTTCGGCTATAAGGGCGCCTTGGCCAACCAGACTAGGTAAACGCCATAGTCTTTGTTAGACGAGTGAGCGAGTCATGTGTTGAGTACCCGGCAACATTTGCATATTTAGGTAAGTTTGATAATTATATTCGTATAAATAATAGGGTTTTAAAGTTTAGTTGGTGTAAGGGCGCGTCAACTGTAAGGCCATAATGCGCCACTCTAGCCTATGATAGGCAAGGGAGGCCGAAGATAGGGGAAAAAAGTAATGTTACCGGGTACTCAACACATGGCTTACTCACTCGTCTAACAACGACTTTGCTAGTGTAGGTTTCTTCACAAGTAAATTCGTTATCAATACTTAAATGCCATTTTAGTGACGGATGAAATTTCCCCCAGCCCAAATTTGGACCGACTGTCAAATATTTTACCCTAACAGCCCTACTATAAGTACCCATCTCTCGTTCAAAAACTTTATTTTCATTTAATTCTAGATTTGTTCCTGCGAGTTCTCAATATCCGTAAAAATTTGTTAACTTTTGTTCAATATTTATCAATTTTTTGAGACCATACCGGATTAAATTTGTAAAACAATTATTTTTTGAGAATATGCAACACCTTTATGAATATGCACAAACAATTATCTTCATTGGCAGATAAAAATACAGACGTACTTTGAAAAGTGTGAACATGTTCGATTAGAATAGAACTTCATCCATTCGTACTCAATGCTGTTTATGTACTAAATAATGTATGTATAGACAGTTCGAGATTTTATTGAAGTCAAAATAATAATGAAAAAAAATAATAATACGCGTAATTTTTAAGGGGCTTTAACCCCCCAAAAAATAATTTTTTACCACATTATCTTTCCATAATAATACACTAAAATGACCGTTTAAAAATTATATCTTTCATTGTGATTTGTCATTAATTTTTTTAACTTTTTTTATCCATAAATTTGCAAAAATTGGCGGTTTGAGAAATTTCACAAATCAGCTGTTACCTGCTTCTTTTTTGTTCCACATAGATACTAGAGCATCGTACCAATCAAAAATGACCCTTTATAACATTGTGTCTTGAAACTGTGCACAAAGTTACACTAAAACACCCCAAAATATGCATTTCAAAATAACACCCCTTCTTGGTAATCAGCATATTTTGACCGAACCACTTGCCCAAATTTCAAAACAAAATATAGAGGATTTACAGAAAAGGCTGACGAGTACGTCAATAATGGCAAATATTTTTTTGGATCCAAATCCTCCAAGGTCACGGAGCATAAAGATCGTCCCCATGTTATTTCTTATGGGAGATTTTGCCGATGGGACCTAGCTCGAAAAACGAGTTTGACATTTTGGAGCAGTCATGGTGGACCCAACGAATTTTCAGGTTATTTCTTAATTCATGACAAGTTAGCCTGAATGAAATATTTTTTTGTGTTTCTCGGGTGAATACCCCTTTAAACTAAATTGTGTGAATGCCCCATGTTGGGCGCCAAAAATAATTTCATATTAGATACCTGCATTTGTGATTGATATTTATCCCACTGACTGTACCGTTGTGTCACGTTGTCCTCAGTGTGGCGTACTTATGGGAAGTCTGTGATCCCTGGAAGGACTTGGACCCTGCTGACGATATGGTACCGGATCAATTCGTCTATCCACCTGAGATCAGGATTCCAGAACCGTTTGGCTACCCTGCCCAGCGGGCGACCGAACATTTCGAGGCGAGGGTTCCGGAGAAGATTGGCTACGCGGTTCAGAGGCTAGCGGAACAGATTGGCTACCCGGCTCAGAATCTAGCGAACAGATTGGCTATCCCTCACAGATGGCGGACCCTGAACAGATCGGCTATCCCTCACAGATGGCGAACCCCGAACAGATCGGCTACCCGTCACATATGGCGGACCCCGAACAGATCGGCTACCCCTCACGTATGGCAAACCCCGAACAGTTCAGCCACCCCGCCGACAAAGTCGTCGTCGCCGGTGACCTTGAGATGGACCCCAATGACGTAGCTGTCGTCAAGTTCCGCCCGAGCGACGGGGATCCACACCCGGAGTTCGCCGACGAGATTTACTTCCCGCCGATCATTACCGAAGACCAACTGGAAGAAAACAACAGTAAGTACGAGTATTGGTTTGATTTCTTTGCCATATGCATTTTTATCTGGTTTATGATCTTTTTACTACGATAAATCGTAATAAATTGTTTGCTTTTTTTTGCATGATAAGGATTCTCTTTCTCATGTTGGATTTCAATCACTATTATTGAAACAAAATATCTTTGCTAAATTTTTTTAGCAAGTTAATATTTATGAGTAACTCAAAATGTTTTCAACATTTCGGGATATATGAACTTTTTGTGAATTTCCAAATTACCAAAAAGGTAGGCCTACTCCAAATTGGTAAACTAAAATATTTTAGTTTAATCCTAACATTATTTTCCTTTACTATATAATTTTTCGTTTTTGTATTTTAAAAAAAATAATTTTAAGTAAAAAACGAAATATTCGGACGTGCCGCAATGTAAATATATATTTTCGAGCTTTTAAGGTCAAGGATTTTGAATCAATTTACCAAAATCTTCCAAATCAATTTTTTTTACCTCTTTCAAAAACGAGGTAAACTCAACTTATGTGTATAGGATGTAGAGTAATGTAAATATATACATATTATATTTTACCACTCACATATAAGGAGTTAATGCTACATTCCGTTAGTTCCTTTAAAAAAATACCAACCATGGTGATCCGCAGGTTCGATACGATCTTGTAAAGCAAAGTTATAACCAAATCAGACGTTGATGCAAAAAGCAGATGCTCTCTCGATGGTTCAATGTGGTTGAGGTTTGCATCTGTGTTTGAATAATATACTTGAATTTAAAGCTACAATCTTGTTTCGTTCCCAGTTTTAACGGCTTTAAACATAAAGATTAACATTAACCTCCCGAAATAGACCACCAAAGTGGTATTTTTTTTATATTTTTTTCCAAAGCTTTTTAGAAGACAATAATTTAAAATGTTGAACTGTTGAACTGTTCTGCGATCGCCACATGCACATATATTTTGTAAACAACCTCCAAAAGACTAATTTGTTATGTGTGACAATGGAGATCGAAAAGTGGTCCAGAGTTTAAGAACAATTTTCTGGATTAGGCGCTTAACGATTTTTTAATGGAAGTTTTACATCTTGAAATAAGTTTTGCACAAACTCATCTACCTAAAAATTAAATGACGCGTGTCCTTTTCTTGCAGATGTGAATGTCGAGAACAATCCTGCGCTCAACTACAACTACCAGATGAAGAAATCTTTGAGCCCTAGCTCATCACGTCGATCCCCCCTTACGTCTCACCTCCTGCCTCCGTCTGGGATCTTCAGCCCCCTCTACAACACCCCCGACAAGTTCCGGAGCGGCCTTGAAGTCAAGGACAGCAACCTGTTGGCCAAGCAGCAAGAGTTTATCCAGTACAACACGCCATTCGTTCCCAGGGAGGGGATAGAGAACATCGATCAGCTGGAACAGGTAAATAACGAGAGAATGAGTTTAGCTCGAAATTGTTTTACCAACATAACAACTTTGTCAACTCTTTTCACGCTAGCTCAGCGTAACTCTGTGATCTAGCATAGATAATGTTTGCTTGCGTTGGTAACAGATAGACTAGCTCCAACGAAAGAATGCAGATGCATTGTAGTGGTGGGGGTAGTATGAATGCGCGGTAAAAGGAATGTCATCTTTGTGAATGAAAGAGAAATATCTTTTACTAACGCAAGGAAAAATTATCTGTACTAGATCACAGAGTTCCTCCGTGTTCTAGATCCACGCTGAGCTAGCGTGAATAGGGAACCTAAGTGGGCGTTGTCCGGTTCTCTCCCGTCAGCGAGGTATAGGCGATTAACCCGTGCTAAATGTTTCGTAAGCGATAGCGCGAGAACCCGACCACGGACCGGAATTATATTCATACTGTAAGAAACTATAATCTTTCCTCTTTGCGTGGATATACATAACTCTGCTCTATCACAAATATTAATGACATTTGTTTTGAGTTGAAGTGAGCTCTACATTTACACTGTTGCCAAACCTTCCAAACTCCTCATGAAAAAGCACGTAAAAACATTTTGTCCGTGGCATCAGCATAACATTTGTTATCCGACTTGCTTTGTGGCTACTGTGAGGTCACTGGGTTGTACTAGATAATGCATTACTAATGAAATATCCTTTAATGTGCCAACAAAATCTTGAATGCGAAGTAAATTTAGCAACCATGGACAGGCGCGTAGTATGCGAGGATGCCACAGCTGCACACAACGTGGCTGCGTCTCGCTTAGGTTGCCGCTCAGTCAGAGTACATTTGCGACAGCGCGCAAACATGGGTCCATTTAACTCATAATAGTTTGAATTTAGGAAGCGTCATCGAGCAAAGTAGAATGCCATCATCTTCTTCACAGAATTATGCATCTTGTGATGTTATTGGTTTAGATTTCTTTTGCGCGAGTCAAAAGATACGGCGAGTTACATTTTCGTACCATGCTAATTCTTATGGGCGCTGAGACCAGAGAGAACCAATTTCCTTCCCGCCTTCAAAACTTAGGTTCCCTATAGAGTTGACAAAGTTGTTATGTTGCGAAAAAAATTTCGAGCAATCTGCATTCTTTTGTTGGGGCAACTATATTTCTCTTTCATACACAAAGGCGACATTCCTTTTAGTACCCCACCGCTACTACTGGTGACGAGAGCATCTGCATTCTTTCGTTGGAGCTAGTATAGCAATGGCTTTAGTGGCTAGTAATTAGTCTTGGGCAAGTTCCCCCAAAAAAGGAACTTTGAAAAGTTGTTACTTCTGTCTGAAAAGGAACTGAGACGTTCCTCGTTCCTCAAAAGGAACTTAGTTCCTTTCACGTTCCTTATACAATCACTGATTCAAATAATAATAAATGTGAAATGAGTTAATTTATTATTATCTTTAATTAAAAATGTGAGTCCCAGGCCATTTGACGAGGGTGGCGCCATTTTCGAAATGTCACAAGATATTTTTAATAGTTCAGTTTACGATATCAGGTACTGGAATTCGACGGGATTACGACGGCGAAAGGAACTTTCAAAGGAACGTTAAATTCGTTCCAAGTTCCCACGAAATAGTAACTTTGACGTTACAAGATCTCAGAAAAGGAACGCATTCCTACAAAAATTCATGAAAAAGATTGCGTTTCTCCCCAATACTGCTAATAATATATATAAATAATCACCACCAGTCAATGTTAGCAATGATGTTTTTTATAAAACGGGACGTATTTGGGGAAACAAGCCATTGTGCGAGGGTTAGGATAACATTCCAGATGAGTACGCGTAGCACGAAAAGTACAAACGCGCATTTTCTCCAGAATCGTGGCGTTCCCTTGCTAATTTTTTTAGGATGTTCGAGTTAATGCTGTTGGCTAAGCTTATAAAAAACAGGCTTTGACGCAGAACGCAGAGATAAAGTCAGGATCACTTGGAAGCTTTCTCATTTGTCTTATCGGGTTGTGGTTTGCACCAAAATGTTAAGTAAGAATGTGTAATTGTTGGTATCAAGGCACATTTTCCAAATACTGCTCACTTTTCTTATCAACTGACCGTAAATATGACACCAGACTGTTAATTTGTAGTAATTTCCCAATTTTGTGTAAGAGACAATTATTTTAAATTTCAAAATCGGCTTTGATAGAGACACGCGCTCACCCTTTGTGAACAGCCTCCCAAAAATGCAGATTTTTTTGGGATGAAAATTAAAGATTCTTCTTGTGAAATTAGCTTGATTTGACGATCGAGCGTATTTTTTTTAATGGACATTTATCATTGTAAAAAAAGTTGGCCCAAGCTTGCCAGTCTGCTGTTAATATTAACACAATTTCATCCTGTATTGTGCAGGAGCTTCTGAAGGAGCCCATGTCTCGTGGGGAACCCAACTTCCGCCCCGATTACAACACACCCGAAAAGTTTCGCGAGGGTCAGGAGACTCGGGATGAGGGGGAAGAGTTCCTGAATCCCCAGGAAGAACGGGCGCTGGCCTTGGAAGACGCGTTGAAGTCCAGCCAGGCTAATGAGATCCCACACGCAGAACCCGGAGAGACGGAGACCATGGGAACAGGTGAAAATCATACCTATTGTTATAAATAGGGAAATGATGTTCAGGACATCTCCTTTTTTCTATTGGTAAATACATGCCTGGAAAATAGTTTTAAGTATGTTTCAAGTGTTAGGGACGCCAAAAATATGCATTTTATTTTGCCTTAAAATGCCTAGTTCATCATTTCATGAGTGGTCCTTTTTGGGCATATTAAGGTACTATTGTCCTATTTTTATATAATTTGCTAAAACGGATGCAAAATGTGCGATGTGAGTGCAGTGTCGAGCTTAAATGTGAAATGATATTAAAATGTTAAAATTACGTTTTTCATTTTTCATCTTGTGTTGATATATTGACAAAAATATCCCCCCCCCCCCCTCAATGAAAATATATTGGTGTAACTGTAATAAAACATTACTGAAAGTAATGAAAACAATAGAATTCGATTAAATTCAATTGGTCCTTTTTTGTGTTTTAAAGGTACTACTTGCCTACCTTTTTCTCACTTTGAAAGGTCCTGAACATCCTTTCCCTAGTTATAAATTAATCACAAAGTAGTATCTGTTTCCTTATAGTAACTTAAGCTATTTTTATTCATTTGACTGATAGAGAGTAAAAGTATAACACTTCCGCATATTTTCTAAATAGAGAGATACGTGGAGTGAAATGAATAAAGTGGCTTTTTTGATACTGTATCTCTTGTTTACAAAATATCATATAGTAGGGGAGGGAAGGTGTCAATTGAAAGTTTTAACACTTCTTTAATTGTGCGATCCCCACGTCACAATTATTACTTCTTCCAGAAATGTTGTATCTATTATCTTGTATTCAAAAATATTTCTATTATATCCATGCAATATAAGTTTGTTTGTTTTAGTTAAGTTTAATTTTAGTATTATTTACGATGGATGCAGGACACAAATGTGTAAGGACTTCAGGTTCGCTTCCTGCATCCACTTCATATCGCTAAACTGAAACAAAATATTATGTAATGTTTGCTTATGAATAAATAATAATAATATCTTAAAAACTATAATTGACACCTTTGCATGTGTTACAAATGCCCCCATTTTAGGGTCAATGTAACACTCATTCGCTCAAATGTAACATGCCTTAAAATATAATATAATATAATCGATACAATTTTTATTATGCAGGCATGTTTTTCCTACATGATTTGAAATAATAGACTAAATTGTCATTTGTCTGACTACTAAAAATCAAACATTAATTTCCTTATTGTTCTATTTCGTGGCATTATATTTTCAACGTATATAGAATATTAGAATATTTATTTGGGTTCTTTTTTTACATTTTGATGACAATTTTATATTGAATTACCCCTTTTGTGGCCAGTCTTAGGGTTTGGCCTATATAGTATAAGTAAGAACATTACATATATAAATAATTATGTAAACTTAATTCTAGAGATTAGGCTAATCCTTGCTTAGTATGCCTAGACGCCAAAGGAGTAGGCCTAGGTCAATGCTGTAAGGAATACGGGTCCAGAAAAGCTTTTTGTCTAGAATTCCTCCTCTTACCTCCCACATACCTCTTCACACAATCGATTAACCAATGCTGGGTAGTTAATGTTCTACATTAAATCGTCCGCAAATCAAATTTTAAAATAAGTTAGTAGATATATATGTGTGTGTATGTATGTATGTACAATACTAGGTTCTTGGGTAAAACCACGTCGAAATAATGAACCAGTGCAGAGACTGGGCATCAACCGACGATTCGTCTGATCTACTTCAGACATCTTCAGGGTGACTGTAACTTCATGAAGGTTGAAGTCCCAGTGGTAGGCACGCCCCGCACAATTTTCAATATAACCTCGCCGCCCCGCACCTTTTCAAGTATATAAGGAGGCGGTCGCGCGCGTGAGTGTGACAGCCACTGTGACTTGAACCTTCGTGAAGTAACCTACCTCACAGTCACCCTGAAGATGTCTGACGTAGATGAGACGAAACGACGGTGGACGCCCAGTCTCTGCACTGGTTCATTTCGACGCGTTTTTACCCATGAATTTAGTATTGTACATACAATGGGGCGCGAAAACCTACATCAATTTATAAATATATATATATATATATATATATATATATATGTTATGTTACACTTTACGGAAATAATCACGCTATATTGGATGTTTAAAACAAATATTTAATTAAAACTTCAACGTTTTAGAAGACTAGGCTTCCATTTTCAAGAAGAGTTGGTATAAAACAATAAAAACTAAACATCAGCAACACAATAAAAATATAAACAAACTTAACCGCCTGACAAAGGCAAACCAAATAGTAAGTACAAAAGCAAATCAGGTGCAGTGAAAACTTTTTAACCACATCACTGTGTTAAGCGCTTTGCTTGACTTCTAGTCACCCTTCTCACAGGCTGATTCTGTTCTTCAATTGTAGGACTTTGTTGACTTCTTGTCAACATTCTTGTAGGAGAATTCTGGTCAACTGGTACGACTCTTGGACCATGTGTATCCAGCGCAGAGTCTGGATTATCTGTTTTATGGTTTTCAGGCACCAATCTATTTGCCAAAACAGGCTTCCAAGACTGGGCCAGACGTTTGCCATCATCTCGCTTGTTCACGTTTTGAGGGCGTTTTTCAATTTATACTGCCTCTCTGACGATACGGCTTGTCAGATGGCTGATCATGGCAAGAGACCTCATTTCTTCAAAGTCTATCGAATGACCCTTTTTCTTGACATGTTGCGCCAAAGCAGAAGTGGTTTCCAGCTTGTTGACTGCAAGCATGTGTTCTTGTAGGCGCATTGACATGTTTCGCCCTGTCTGGTCAATATAAGTTTGGGAACAGTCTGCACATGGGATCTCGTAGACGCCCCAACCCTCCAAAAGAATCTTATCTTTAGGACTACCAATCATTTTACCCAGGGTCCTGTCTGTTGAAAAAACCGTCTTGATGTTTTCTTGAGCTAGTATATGGCCGATCCGGTCTGTTGTCCCTCTCACATATGGCAAATATGCAGTAGCTCTTGGTTGAACTGATGGCTCGACGTCTACCGAAGCAAGTTGTATTTCCGCTCTTGTTTTTCTATTCCAAGCCTTGTAAAACAACCGGTTTGGAAAGCCATTACTAAGCAGTGCTCCACGTAAGGCAGAACCTTCTTCTTCTAAATGTTCAACGTCGGTTATTCGTCGCGAACGTGTAGCCAAAGTAAAAGCTATTGAACGAAGTTGTGACGGGTGATGATGTGAAGAGGCCTGCAAATACCTATTGGTATGAGTTGGCTTTCTGTACACAGTATGACCTAGGCGCCCATCAGGTCTCCAGATTATTAATGTGTCAAGAAATGACATTTTCCATCTACTTCAACCTCCATTGTAAATTGAATGTCAGGATGTACAGAGTTAAGATGATCCAAAAAACTAGGTAGCTCTTCTTCGCCATGTTGCCAAATGGCAAAATAATCATCGATGTATCGCAGGAAAACTCTTGGTTTATGTATGGATGACTCAAGGGCTCGGGTCTGGGCTCGGGTCTCGAAATCTTCCATGTACAAGTTTGCAACAACTGGTGAGAGTGGAGAGCCCATCGGTGCACCCTTTACTTGTTTAAAGAATTGTCCTTCATAAATAAAATAAGTAGAAGACATACAATGTTGAGACAAGGTGACAATGTGTTTCGAGATTGGGTACTTTTCCGCAATTATTTTCATGGCTTCATCTACTGGTACCTTAGTGAACAGGGATACTACGTCGAAACTTACAAGTATATCACCTGGATCTAATGTAATATTCTCCAGTAGACTTATGAAGTGAACTGAGTTCTTAACGTACGATTTAGCATCTTCTGTAAAAGGCTGTAAGCAATTGGCAAGATGCTTTGCCAGAGCCTGCGTCGGTGACCCTACAGCACTGACAATCGGTCTCAATGGTAGATTAGCTTTGTGGATCTTTGGAAGACCATACAGCCGTGGAATTCGAGATGACTTTTCCCTAGGTATTAGATACTTTTTTACCTGTGGGTCAATGGGAGATTCTACAATAAGAGATTTAGTCTTCTTTTCTAAGTAAACCGTCGGATTATGCTCAGTAGGAACATAAGTAGGATCTTCTAAAATAATAGCCATTTTACTCCTATAGTCAACCGTATCCATAACTACTGTGGCATTTCCTTTGTCGGCAGGAAGGATGATGATGTCCGGATTGTTTCTGGCAAAGCATCTTGCCAATTGCTTACAGCCTTTTACAGAAGATGCTAAATCGTACGTTAAGAACTCAGTTCACTTCATAAGTCTACTGGAGAATATTACATTAGATCCAGGTGATATACTTGTAAGTTTCGACGTAGTATCCCTGTTTACTAAGGTACCAGTAGATGAAGCCATGAAAATAATTGCGGAAAAGTACCCAATCTCGAAACACATTGTCACCTTGTCTCAACATTGTATGTCTTCTACTTATTTTATTTATGAAGGACAATTCTTTTAACAAAGAAAAGGGTGCACCAATGGGCTCTCCACTCTCACCAGTTGTTGCAAACTTGTACATGGAAGATTTCGAGACCCGAGCCAGACCGAGCCCTTGAGTCATCCAAACATAAACCAAGAGTTTTCCTGCGATACATCGATGATTATTTTGCCATTTGGCAACATGGCGAAGAAGAGCTACCTAGTTTTTTGGATCATCTTAACTCTGTACATCCTGACATTCAATTTACAATGGAGGTTGAAGTAGATGGAAAATGTCATTTCTTGACACATTAATAATCCGGAGACCTGATGGGCGCCTAGGTCATACTGTGTACAGAAAGCCAACTCATACCAATAGGTATTTGCAGGCCTCTTCACATCATCACCCGTCACAACTTCGTTCAATAGCTTTTACTTTGGCTACACGTTCGCGACGAATAACCGACGTTGAACATTTGGAAGAAGAAGGTTCTGCCTTACGTGGAGCACTGCTTAGTAATAGCTTTCCAAACCGGTTGTTTAACAAGGCTTGGAATAGAAAAACAAGAGTGGAAATACAACTTGCTTCGGTAGACGTCGAGCCATCAGTTCAACCAAGAGCTACTGCATATTTGCCATATGTGAGAGGGACAACAGACCGGATCGGCCATATACTAGCTCAAGAAAACATCAAGACGGTTTTTTCAACAGACAGGACCCTGGGTAAAATGATTGGTAGTCCTAAAGATAAGATTCTTTTGGAGGGTTGGGGCGTCTACGAGATCCCATGTGCAGACTGTTCCCAAACTTATATTGACCAGACAGGGCGAAACATGTCAATGCGCCTACAAGAACACATGCTTGCAGTCAACAAGCTGGAAACCACTTCTGCTTTGGCGCAACATGTCAAGAAAAAGGGTCATTCGATAGACTTTGAAGGAATGAGGTCTCTTGCCATGATCAGCCATCTGACTAGCCGTATCGCCAGAGAGGCAGTAGAAATTGAAAAACGCCCTCAAAACTTGAACAAGCGAGATGATGGCAAACGTCTGGCCCAGTCTTGGAAGCCTGTTTTGGCAAATAGATTGGTGCCTGAAAACCATAAAACAGATAATCCAGACTCTGCGCTGGATACACATGGTCCAAGAGTCGTACCAGTTGACCAGAATTCTCCTACAAGAATGTTGACAAGAAGTCAACAAAGTCCTACAATTGAAGAACAGAATCAGCCTGTGAGAAGGGTGACTAGAAGTCAAGCAAAGCGCTTAGCACAGTGATATGGTTAAAAAGTTTTCACTGCACCTGATTTGCTTTTGTACTTACTATTTGGTTTGCCTTTGTAAGGCGGTTAAGTTTGTTTATATTTTTATTGTGTTGCTGATGTTTAGTTTTTATTGTTTTATACCAACTCTTCTTGAAAATGGAAGTCTAGTCTTCTAAACGTTGAAGTTTTAATTAAATATTTGTTCTAAACATCCAATATAGCGTGATTATTTCCGTAAAGTGTAACATAACATAAACTATGAATCACGAAAGCCTACAACAGAACATATATATATATATATATATATATATATATATGTTTATATCGCAGACTTTCACGGATTGAATATGCACACATTGTATTTTCAGGTAGTCCGTATGGTTTTATTTTATTTATTCCAACTTTTCTATACTATATAATATAATAATACTATATAATATATATATATATATTATATGTTAGTACTTTAGACAGAAATTAAAAAGTGACTACACCTTGGTTTGAACCCGGGACCTTATAAATAAATAAATAAATAAATAAATTTTATTTAGAGTCTACCCACTCAGTTATATAATAGATTTTCAGCTTACCAGGCTATGCTCTTACCAACTGAGGTACAAAACTGACCAAAAATTAGACAGTTTTGAATTTGTGGCCGCATAGCTCAGTTGGTAAGAGCATAGCCCGGTAAGCTAAGGTCCCGGGTTCAAACCCCGGTGTAGTCACTTTTTTAATTTCTGTCTTAAGTACTAACATAACAGCTTCATAGTCGCCTACTATAAAGCCAAGTTTAAACAAAATATTTCCCAACTCTAGGGTTACAGAGATGGTATGTATTTCTCCAAGTTAATTTCATGTGCAGTCTAATAGTCAGTGCAATCTGCTCTACACACGTTATTAACAATGTACAAAACAGACCAAAAATTAGACAGTTTTAAATTGGTGGCCGCATAGCTTAGTTGAGGTCCCGGGTTTAAACCCCGTTGTAGTCACTTTTTTTAATTTCTTTCTAAAGTACTAACATAACAGCGTCATAGTCGCCTACTATAAAGCCAAGTTTAAACAAATATATATATAATATATATATATGATATATAATTATGTAGTACAATTTCTAGACGTAGCTTGAAAAAATTAATTATAATGTTCGTGAATCTGTTATCAGGTCGTATGACGCCTATCGCGAACCCGGGACACCGTCTATCTCCCAAGCTGGGTCGTCTCGCTGGTCTGTTGTACGCCACCCCTGACGGTGCCATGCGGGGGGCGGGGTATACAGAAGGAGGACTCGTGAGGCTGCCAGAAGACACAGGTAGGAGGGGGTGAGAGAGGGAAGGGGGGGGAGAGGAGAACTTAAACCTGCCATAATGAATATTTTGGCTTTAGCCACCCACCCAAAACGAAATGTTTTGGTAAAGTTGAAGACAGAATTCGAATCCCATACCATCCTTTACAAAGATGTATTATTTTATAAAAGAAGCATCCCTTGTAGTCAATTAACTCACGAAATGTAGGATTCTGAACTATTAAACGATGTTGCTAAATCGCCAAACTGCAGTTGGCCACTTGCTTTCAATAGATTCTAACAGGTGTATTGGTAACTGTGTAAGATGTGGTGGGTGGGTTGCTACCCCTGGAGTTGACAATTCCTTTTTTTGCTGTGCTGATTTGGAGAAATAAGACTCTAATTCTGTCTTCAACTTTACTCACCACCTGAAAGAGAAACACTGACAATGTATCACTATTTTTCACAAATTCTACACAAATGAACTGAAAGTCCATACAAATTTCTCGGGGGGGGGGGGGGCTGGATCCTTTCTTTTAATATACTAGGAAAACGCCAAAGTCGTTGTTAGACGAGTGAGCGAGTCACGTGTTGAGTACCTGGGAACATTTGCATTTCAGTTAGATAATTATATTGGTATAAATAATGTTTTATTTTAGTTTTGTTAGTAAAATGATGCGTCACTATAAGGCCATAATGCGCCACTCTAGCCTATGATAGGCTAGGGAGGAAAGTCCCATGCTGACTTGATCCAGCCTTAGGTAGGGGGAGGAAAAGGAATGTGACCGAGTACTCAACACATGGCTCACTCACTCGTTTAACAACTACTTTGGAGTTGCCCTAGTTAAAAATGATAAAAGGGTTTATGTTAGAGGTTTGGTCAAGCAGTATACAACATCGCATCGTTTTGAATAAATTATACAAACATATCTCCTAGCAAGTGTTTTATTTTCATATTCGTGTAACACAACAACAAAAACAACAACAAAGTTGGCGAAACATCAGTTTTAAGCAGAACCGGCAACGGACGCACAAGGCACTGACGTTGTTAGTTCACAATCTGGGCACTTCATATTCTCTATTACACCATTTAAGATAAGCTCTGCACTGGAAACCGCGTCGCTATCACCTTGTAGATTGCTTACAAGACGTCCTTTGAACACCTTCATATCTCGATACAACTCCAGTGTCTTCTGAGAAGTTACATCTGTAGCAAACGCTTTCTGAACTGCGATTTTGACGCTGGGGAATCGTCTAAAATTGACGTTGGGCTCTGAATTATTGGCGACTTCGTGTCTGGCGATATTATAAACAAAGTTGGCGAGATGTTGACCTTCTTCAAGACACACGTGCTCGAATACGTTTGTCATAAAGTCCTTAATTGTTGACAACATCAAGTGGTGTTTGACGTCTAGACAAAACGATGATAGAGAAGATAACTCCTTCAAGCAATTCTTGATACTGGGCAATTTTTGACACTCGTTTTTAAAGTACTTGCGAGATTCTTCAAGACTTTCAAAGTCGTCCTTAAATAGAATTTCGTTTAGCACTATGGTTAACGGTAAATAGCAATAGGGTAATCGATCGCGAATCGAATCGTACAAAGGATTAGTTTGTTCGTTCACAGATTTGATTGGACAAACTCTGGATGATCCATCCTGTGTAAGATCAAGATTCTTACAGTTCAACACAGAATCGTCTTCTGGATGGAAACATTTCAACTTCTCGGCCAGCACACTTAAAAATGACTCTACAGCATTTTTCTGGTGTTGGTCTCCTCCCGATATGGAACTAACGCATTCTTTGGCTTGAACTACGTTCCTGTAGAAGATATAAGGTCTAGAGAAATCGGAAATATCGATGTACGATGACATTTGAAGTCTCACTACAAAGGACTGTGTGCAGTCTGTCAAAGGATTAAAATCGGAATTAACTGGAGCATCATTTAACTTAATGATATTTGCTAGTGCCTCACCGTCTTGGACGCACCCCGTATCTAATATGGTTTCTAATTGTTCACGATATATTTGGAAGAGTTGATGATGAGTCTGGTTCTGACAAGACTGGGACTTCATAGCAACACCAGTTAGACACTCCCGGATCTGCGGTTTTGTCCTGCAATAGCGCTTGAACAAATCCTTAATCTCATCAGACGAAGACTCGAGCTGTCCCAATGGCGGTAAGGCATTCACGGATGGGTCTACGCACTTAAATCCCATTTCGTCTATCTTCGTGTGCATCGGTGTTCCTTCGTCTACCGTTACTGAGCATACCCCACGAGGAACTTCGCCTTCACCATCCCCTAGCGTTGAGCCAGCAAACACCAAGAACACCACTACTTTAAGAACTAAAGCCAAGAAATGTTTCATGTTTTATGTTTTACCACAATCACCACTTTGTTTCAAGCTTCTAAATAACCACAAACTTTTAACAGTACGAAGTTAAACTAGCCCACTTTAACCTTACCGAGACGTATCTTATCTGAATGCCTGGACACACAAACCCATAATATATACTACACAATGCGTTGCGACTCTTGTTGACGTATAACTTTGCCATCGAAGCAAGTTCAAAATGTCATGGTACATATTTAATCATTGTCTTCATTAGATACAACAAATCTCAGAATGTCAATGTTTTTATTCAATTTTAGTTTTACAACGATATTGCACATATTTTACTTCATTTACTTTGATAATGTAACTTGTGTTATATTAATCACAACGCGTTGCGACACTAATGATGACGTTTTACTTTGAAAATCGAAGCAAGTTGAAAATGGCATTGTACATATTTTATTATAGTCCTCATCAGTTGCAACAATTCTCAGAATGTCAATGTTTTTGTTCAGTTTTAATTGGATGTCAGTTAGTTTTACATGAAAAGTAACTTTTGTCATACGCACAACGCGTTGCGAAACTGGTTGAGGTATTTCTTTGTAAATTAAAGCAAGTTCAAAATGGCATTGAACATATTTTCGCAATGTCCTTATTTGGTGCAACAATTATAAGAATCACATTATTTTATTTCATTGTAATTCAGTTCAAATTGTCGTCTAGTAAGTTTTAATGAGATGTTGTACAAATCTTACACAATTTCCTTTGAAACCGTTATCTTCTACATAAGATCGTCAATAAATAACACGTAAAACATAATAGCGTAGACTTTGATACATCATCAATATCTTTTATTCTGGCGTACGTCATCATCAGCCTAGCGTAGAGGCGGCCATCTTGGATTGACCTCACTCTGCGTCCTCAGAGTTCAAATGTTACTTTCCTCCACTTGTATAGATTATGTCAGAAAATTAGCAATACTTGAATTGTTCCACTATTCTTATCAAGTGCACAATTATTTTGGTTAAAAGCAGCACAATATAGGAAGTTTTTTTTGTACATACGTATTTAGCTACCATCTATTTTGTTACTAGGAAAACACCAAAGTCGTTGTTAAACGAGTGAGTGAGCCATGTGTTGAGTACCCGGTAACATTCTCTTTCTTACCCCTACCTAAGGCCTCCCTAGCCTTTCATAGGCTAGAGTGACGCATTATGGACAAACGTTAATGAATTACAGTTAAGAAAATTCAAGAATTAAAAATAATATTTTCCTGGGAGTACCCGGCACCTCCACCAAATACTTGATCCACAGATAATAATTTTCCACACTTGTGTTTTAACCAGGTTTTAACCATCAAAAGTTTTAACGAATCATTGTTTTCCAATCTAAAGAAAAACGTTATTTCACAAATAACAGTGGCTTTGTTTCACTCATTTTGTGTCTTACTTCAGTTGATTCAAGTAAATTGGCTCGAATAATGTAATTTGTTTTATAATAAACAAATAATGAGGAAATATAAGGCCTTGTTTCCAGCAAGTAATATTTTAACTCGAAAATAGAAAGCACATTACCGGCAGTACGGAAAACGTTTTCACGCCAAAACTTACAATATCTCGTTATTTTCTGGTCTTATTTCACAGACTTATTAATATAAAAATATTAAGGCGGGTCTCAAAATCAAAAGAATTTTCATGTACTAGGTAATAATAACAATTTCATCAATACGAATAATCACATCTATTTTTTTTCAATTTTAATTAAGGGTGCGTCAACCGTTAGGTCATAATGTGCCCCTCTAGCCTAGGGGATATGAGGAGGAAAATCACACGCTAGTCAGAACCTGTCAGGGGAAGTGGGAGGAAGTGGGGGGGGGGGGGTACTTGCTTCGTGGTCATCATCGACTTTGTCATTGTTCTATAGTTTTTTTATAATTATTCATTGACCGAGAGACCATTAAATAACAATAATAATAATAATAATAATAATAATAATAATAATAATAATAATAATAATAATAATAATAATTAAATTGAAATTGATTAATTGATTGAAAGCTCTAGCGGCACGCTTAAAAAGATATGTGCAGTGTAGCAGGAGACACGAAGAAAACAAATTGTTTAAGAGTAATGAGAAACTGTTTTATCGGAAACTAGGAAACAAAGTTATGGTTGACAACGACAATATTCCTCCTCCTACTAAAGAAGCCTTGGAGGAATATTGGAGCAACATTTGGTCAAAACCAAAAGACTTTAACCGAGAGGCCGAATGGCTTCCTCATATAGAACAAAGAACAGATGAAATTGAGGAAATGCCGGATATAGTAGTAAATATAGACGACATCACATATGCAATAAAAAAAACTCATAATTGGAAAGCTCCTGGAGTAGATGGAATACAGAACTTTTGGTGGAAAAGACTAACGCCAGTGCATTGTAAACTAAAGGATTTCTTTAACCAAGTACTTCACGACCCATCACTTGTTCCAGGATTCTTTACTCAAGGTATAACCAATATGATATTCAAGACAGGAGACAGATCGGACCCCAAAAATTATAGACCCATCACTTGCTTGCCAACCATTTATAAAATTCTTACATCAATCTTTACCTTGAAATTAACAGAACATTTATCAGAACATGAAATTTTAGCGTGGGAACAGAAAGGATGCACACAAAATGCATATGGATGTAAAGAGCAGCTTATAATTGATAGTATTGTTACAAAACATGCAAATGACGATGAGGAATCTATCAGTAGCTTACATAGACTACAAAAAAGCATTTGATTCGGTTCCGCACGATTGGTTAATCAAAGTTCTTGATTTGTATAAGGTAAATCCACAGTTGATAACGGTGCTTAAGCATCTCATGAATTCATGGAGAATTAATATAATACTAAAAACCAATTCAGATTCTGTTAATATTGAAAATATGGCAATAAAGAGAGGGATCTTCCAGGGGGACACCCTTAGCCCTCTATGGTTTTGTCTCGCATTAAACCCAGTATCAGAGCTACTTAATCAAACAAATGCTGGATATCGCCTTACCTGTAAAGAAATAATGACAAGGATAACACATCTGCTGTATATGGATGATTTTAAAATGTATGGAAAATCAAAAGAGCTCAAAATTTTAATTGACATAGTAAAATTATTCAGTGAAGACATTCATATGGAATTTGGATTAGATAAATGTGCTTCAATGCATATGAAAAGTGGAAAATTGCAAGAAACTGACAATTACCAAATTGGTGTTGGTCAAGAAATTCCAAACATAAACAATAGCGAAGAAAGATACAAATACCTAGGAATGAGGCAAAACATTATTCTTAACCACAAGGAATTAAAAAATGTATTTAAACAAAAGTATGAACATAGAGTTAAAACTATCTTAAAAACAAATGTTAAAGGAAGCTATAAAATCAAGGCATTAAATGCATGGGCTTTACCAATCTTGACCTTTTCATTTGGTATTGTGAAGTGGTCAGATGTGGACTTGATGGACCTAGATCGTTTAACAAGAAGACAAATGACCTTCTTCAGAACTCACCACCCAAAAGCATCTTCTGAAAGGTTATATATACCACGGGGAAAGGGTGGAAGAGGATTGGTAAATATTCGGTCATTGTGCTATTCGCAAGTTCATAAACTCAGATCATACTTTCTTAATTCTACATTCCATTATCACCAAGAACTTAAATAGCTAGGCGGATTAGCCTAACAATTAGGGGTTTTGTGGTAGAGGGCTGAATTTTGGACTGTATACTCAGAACAACATTATAAGAAAATTGCCTCGAGGAGCCATGAAAAAATCCATCCGGTTAAGGGGGTGGAAGGGGGTGAAAAAATGGCATTTTTCAAATATAAAAAAATTCAAAAATCAAACTAAATTTGATCCTAAGATTACAAAATTATTACATATTGTAGATAAAAGTCCAAATTTTAATAAAAAATATATATATCACCATATATGTATATATAACCAGATTTTGCACCCTTTGTCTTTTTTCACAAATTTACCCACTCTGCTGGGAGGATTAGCCTACCAGTTACGGGTTAAGTGATAGGGCTGTGAATTTTGTCTAAAACACTCAGAAGAATGATCTCAAAAAATTGGCCCGAGGAGCCCTCAAAAAAGTTGCTTGCTTAAAGGAGAAAGAGGGGGTGTACTAAAAGGGGTTGATAAAACTAAAATAAAGAAATCCGTATTCAAATATTATATTTACAACGCCATATTAATGTGTATTGTAGATTAAGGTCTAAACTTTAATTACAAAAATTAAAATTTCACCATATATGTAAATCTGATCAGATTATGCGCCCTTTTCCCATTTCATAAATTTCCTCAATATTACGAAAGTGTATCGTGCGACCACTCTTTTTGTCACAAATTCTCCTAATATTACGAATTAGGACGAAAACAAAATTTTGTGATGTTTGGGTACATTTTTACTCAATGAACTTTGATCTCATTTTAAACAAATTCATCAATTTTAACGAAAGTGTATCGTGTGACCACTTGTTTTGTTCCAAATTATGCCAATAGTAAGAAAAAGGATAAAAAAAGTTTTTAACACCTTGGGTACATTTTCACTCAATGGACTTTGACCCCATTTTCAAAAGTTTACTCAATATTAACGAAAGTCTATCATGTGATGACTCGTTTTGTCTCAAATTATCCTAATAATACGAATTAGGACGAAAATAAGATTTTGTCATACACTTTGTCATACATACTTTTGAAAATGGGGTCAAAGTCCATTGAGTGAAACTGTACCCAAGGTGTTAAAAAACTTTTTTTTATAATTTTTCTTATAATAGGCATAATTTTGAACAAAACGAGTGGTCACACGATACACTTTCGTTAAAATTGAGTGAACTTGTTAAAATAAGGTCAAAGTCCATTGAGTAAAAAATGTACCCAAAGCATCACAAAATCTTGTTTTCGTCCTAATTCGTAATATTAGGAGAATTGTGACAAAAAGAGTGGTCGCACGATACACTTTCGTAATATTGAGGAAATTTATGAAAATGGGAAAAGGGCGCATAATCTGACCAGATTTACATATATGGTAAAATTTTAATTTTTTTAAAATTAAAGTTTAGACCTTAATCTACAATACACATTAATATGGCGTTGTAAATATAATATTGTGAATACGGATTTCTTTATTTTAGTTTTATCAACCCCTTTTAGTACACCCCCCCTTTCTCCTATAAGCAAGCAACTTTTTTTGAGGGCTCCTCGGGCCAATTTTTTGAGATCATTCTTCTGAGTGTTTTAGACAAAATTCACGGCCTATCACTTAACCCGTAACTGGTAGGCTAATCCTCCCAGCCGAGTGGGTAAATTCGTGAAAAAAAGACAAAGGGTGCAAATCTGGTTATATAACATATATGGTATATATATTTTTTTATTAAAATTTGGACTTTATCTACAATATGTAATAATTTTGTAATCTTGGGATCAAATTTAGTTTGATTTTTGAATTTTTTTATATTTGAAAAATGCCATTTTTTCACCCCCTTCCACCCCTTAACCGGATGGATTTTTCATGGCTCCTCGAGGCAATTTTCTTATAATGTTGTTCTGAGTATACAATCCAAAATTCAGCCCTCTACCACAAAACCCCTAATTGTTCTTGTATTTTCCTTTAATCCGCTTGACCTAAAACTCCGAGATAAAACTATAACTCCCCTCAGGCTAAATGACGATTCTTTCCATCCAGAAATATACATAGAAGATTTAAATATGAAGATGAATGTCTGGAATACTAAATCACTTCATGGGAGGTACCCGAAAAGCATCCAGCAGCAAATATTGACATTGTTAAATCAATAAGATGGATTCACAAAAGGAGATTTGTTTGCTGAAACCGAAAGGATTTATGTTCGCCATCCAAGATCAGGTTATAAATACCAACAATTATATAAAAAATTCATCATCAAATCCAATGACAATGATATGTGTAGAAAATGCAAAAGTTTACGGAGACAATAGACCATGTTATAGCTGGGTGTCCTTCAATTGCCAACACGTGGTATCTCAGTAGGCATAATCAGGTAGCAAAGATAGTTTATCAACATCTAGGAATGAACGCACATCTACTTGTCAATCCACCTCCTTATTACAAGTATTCTCCTGCACCTGTGATCGAAAATGCAGAATTCATAATGTATTGGGATAAACAGGTTATAACAGACAAAACCATAGACCACAACAAACCGGACATCATTTTATGCGATAAATCTAACAGAATTACATATCTAATTGACATTGCGATCCCCATGAGTAAAAATATTGAGAATACCGAGAACACTAAGGTGGAAAAATATCAAAATTTAAGTCAAGAAATAACAAGAATTTGGAAAATGAAAACTGTTACTGTCGTGCCTATCGTGATCTCAGCCACTGGAGTCATACCATCTTCCCTCTCTGCCAGCCTACAATGCCTGGGTCTGTCTCCAAATCTCTACATCAGCATGCAGAAAGCAGTCATCCTTCAAACGTGCCACATAGTCAGAAGATTTTTGCAGTAATCACTCTCTTTCTCTCTCTCTCTCTCTCTCTCTCTCTCTCTCTCTCTCTCTCTCTCTCTCTCTCTCTCTCTCTCTCTCTCTCTCTCTCTCTCTTTAAAAGATTTTGCCATACAATTGCTTGTTTTATAGATAGAAACTTTTATTGATTTTGTTATCACACTCATCTTTATTATTATTTTGTTAATTAGATTAATTTGTCTACAGTAATATGTGTACTATACTTATGTTTTCACGCTGTTATAATGTAAACTTTTGTTGGGCTTGGGCCTCACCCCGCCTTGTGTATACCAGGACGCAAATGTACCTGAGATTGTTTGAACAATAAAGAACCACTATAATAATAATAATAATAATAATAATAATAATAAATAATAATTTATAATTATAAATTAAATAAATGGGAATTAAATATCTTCTAGAACATTATTAGAGAATGCAGAGTTGTGATGAAAAATACCATTTATATATTATCTCATCAATTATTTTAGTTTCAATACATAGTACATACGGCTTGTAGGATGACTAATAATGCAAAATTGATGGTTATAAAAAGTATTAAATAATATATGTTGACATAAACAAGCATTGTAAGTTTTTTAAGTTATCTCGGTTATTTTTATTAATGACGTCGCTTTCAACCGAATGGTGTTATCAAATTAAAATTAATTTACTTTGAAACGACAAACGATTTGTGGCTATTGTGGACCTTATTATCTTTAATTATCTTGAGTAACCTTGACAATGTGGTCCACAGGGGCCACGAAACTTTGGTGTTTCAAGGTAAAATAGTTTTAATTTGCCTACACTTACTCGGGCTACCAAAGAAGTAAAGCCCTGAATCATTGTTATCAAATTTTTTAAATTATAGTATTTTTTTTAATAGGATGAACCAGGGTGCAATTCATTACCCTCTTGAGGCACATTGGACTAAGGATAATGTAAGGGATGTCCAATAAGACAATTTAATCCCCTGTTTTACCATAATGGTTGATAAAAACCAATAAAAACAAATCAGTCAGGATTGCTGGTCTCGACGGGATTTAGGGGCCTTCTAAAATCAGAGTCGAAACAATAACGTAGGCTGCTTTGACCACATTAGCTGGTGCAAACTACAAAACTTCACTTTACAAAAATTAAATCCAGAGATAAAATGGACCGCCCAGCAAGGAGGAGAACAAAACTCAACTTTCTGAGTATATTTTATTGTACTTTTTTTTTAATTGTCATAAATATTATTAGATTCTGGTTGGTATTAACTAGTCTTGCTTTCAACAATATGCATTGACGTCACATCCAGTTGCACTCGAGTCAAAGGCCACGGACACTGCTGAGGACTGACATTACTATTCAATTACATCGCATTGACTTGAAAGACTTACTTGCGTTTGCCCGCTACTTGAAACTTCCGCGTTTTAAAATGGAGGCATACATCCTCCTGCTGTTAACATTGGCCAGTCTAGGAGGGGCACGGTGAGTAAAAATTAATACTGTTGCAATAAACTATATTAGTTTACGATAATTGATATTTCCTATACCATAATGTAAGATATTCTAAATTCCTCTGTAATACAATGATTTGTACTGAATTATATATAACAATAATATTGAAAAGTGTTGAATAAATTTGGTTATTTCGTGTAATTCCAATATTCTAACCTATGAGTGAAATAAAATATATAGGGAATGGTCTCAATGTGATTGGTACGATACCTAAAAAATCCATGTAAGTTTGAAAGAATAAAAGAGGGACTAATAATTGGATGAGCGTAGCGAGCGTAGCGAGCGAAGCGAAGATTCCATTTCACTACACTGGAGAAAAAAATCCGGAATGTTTTTTTTTGTTTTTTTTTCTGTATTTTTGTCTGTTTGTCCACACGATTCCGGCTAAACCGATAATCCGATTGCGATGAAATTTTATGGAGACCTTCGAAATCTCTGAACTTAGAACTGCCAAGTTTTTGAGCGCAATCGGAAAAATTTTTCTCATGAAATCGCAATTATACGATTTTTTTCGATTTTTTAAAAATTTCTTCGACTTATAACACCTACATGCTTTATTCGATTTTAATGATTTTTGCACAGAACCTTTATTTTATGAATTAAGATACTCGTGTGAAATTTGAGCGCAATTGAAAAAATATTTATCATAAAAATCGAAATTTTACAGGTTTTTTCTTTTTTTAAACAATTCTTTGACTTATAACACCTACATGTTTTATCCGATTGTAATGATTTTTTCACAGAACCCTTATTTTATGAATTAATAGATAAGTGTTAAATTTGAGCGCAATCGAGAAGTTATTTCTTATAAAAATCGCAATTTTACGCTTTTTTTCTTTTTTTAACAATTTCAATTAATTATTAAAAAAATACAAAATTAAAGTTAATTTTTAATTTAATTTAATTTAATTTAAAAAATTTCAATTATGTAATGATTTTGCCACAGAACAACAAAAAATTCGCATAACACATGGCTGCTCAATGCACCAATTACGCTCATCCAACAACGCGGCGGGACTTAAGCGTTTTCCTAGTTGGATGAGCGTAGCGAGCGAAGCGAAGATTCCATTTCACTACACTGGAGAAAAAAATCCGGAATGTTTTTTTTTGTATTTTTTTCTGTTTGTCCACACAATTCCGGCTAAACCGATACTCCAATTGCAATGAAATTTTCTGGAGGCCTTCGAAATCTCTGAACTTAGAACTGCCACGTTTTTGAGCGCAATCGGAAAATTATTTCTCATAAAATCGCAATTTTACGGGTTTTTTCGATTTAAAAAATTTCTTCGACTTATAACACCTACATGCTTTATTCGATTTTAATGATTTTTGCACAGATCCTTTATTTCATGAATTAAGATATTCGTGTGAAATTTGAGCGCAATTGAAAAAATATTTATCATAAAAATTGAAATTTTACGTTATTTTCTTTTTTTAAACAATTCTTTGACTTAACACCTACATGCTTTATCCGATTGTAATGATTTTTTCACAGAACCTTAATTTTATGAATTAATATATAAGTGTTAAATTTGAGCGCAATCAAGAAATTATTTCTTTTAAAAATCGCAATTTTACGATTTTTTTATTTTTTTAACAATTACGATTTAAAAAAAAAATTAAAAAAATTAAAGTTAATTTTTAATTTAATTTAATCTTATTTAAAAAAATTCAACTTTGTGACGATTTTTCCACAGAACAACAGAAAATCCGCATAACACATGACAGCTCAATGCACCAAATACGCTCATCCAACAACGCGGCGGGACTTAAGCGTTTTCCTAGTAATAATAATATCGAACACTATTTCCACTAAGTCGGGTAGGGGGTGGGAAGGTTCCCCCCACATTCTTGGCTCCCCGGGCTTATCGAAGCCGGCTAGCCATGCCTGACGCTTCTCCTACATCATCTTTTTCTTCCTCTGCATCATCTACTTCCATTTCTTCCTCTCCGCTTTCTTCCTCAGGGACCTCCACCACTTTTTGCCATATTTTTCGTTCTCCCAACATCTTTTCCGGTTAATCCTTTCCCAAGCTGCATTTTTTCTTTTCAAATCCATTGCTATAACTTTTTCCCATCTCAGGCGTGGCCTATATCTTTTTCTGTTTGTTTCTTGCGTCTTGTTTGTATTACATCTTTGGAAAACTGTCCTTCTGCATCCCCTTCATGTGTCCAAACGGTGTTAGTACAAAACCCCGAAAATCTTTTTCCCGAACTCGTCCAAACTACCTCGTCCTCAGCCTTTCTTTCCCCTAGCTTAAAGTTTAAACTCTCTACTCCTAGTTCTTTCCTTATCTTCGTGCTCCTCATCCTATCAATCTTCGTAACTCGTATAACACTCCTTAAAAATTTCATTTCCGCAGCTTGAATTTGTCTTTTTGTCTTGCTTCTTAACCCCCATTTTATAATAACTTATAATAATAGTAAAAAATAAAAAGTGGCTGGCACGATGCGCGTGTTATAGTACTCGGTCTCTTTGCTCATTGCGCATTGTTGAAATGAAGGCAGGGATTCCCGCTTCAAAGAAACAAATGTACACAAAGGACACATAAAACCGAATTAAAAAAGAGAATTAGGCAACCAAAAAGATCATCCATCAACACGACTAGAAAAAGCGTTTGCGAAGCGCTATAGAAATCTTATTTTATTTGAGCATTTTTGTTTTTGGATAAAAGCTATCCATTTAAAGTACTCACATAGAAGTATTGCCAGCTGCAGCTGTTGAGGAATCCTCGGTAAAAAGGTTTAGAAGTTGTTTGGAGATATGGATTTGAATCTGATGTAGTACAACTGGTAAGTTATACATATAATTATTTGTATGGATCTGTTGAGGAATCCTCGGTAAAAAGGTATAGAAGTTGTTTGCAGGATATGGATTTGGATCTGATGTAGTAGAGTAAGTAGTAAGTAAGTAAGTAAGCAATGTTTATTTAGCATAATGCTATTGTATATAATGTTAGATACAATACATCAATTATTCAATATTCAATATATTGCTACTCACTACATAGGCATACTTAAAATATATTTAGTACATTTACGTTTGAACAACGACAGGTTATTTATACATTTTATGGCCTTTGGTAATTCATCAAATATTCTTAGACCAAAGAAAAACACAGATTTCTGCGTTGATTTTTTGTTTTGTGTCCTAGATTAAAATTATCTTTCGTTCTAGTGTCGTAATAATGTACATCATTATTATACAACATGAAATTTGAAAATAAAACGGTAAGTTATTGTTTTTTAGTTTGTACACAAAAATTAATGTATTATATTCTAGTCGTATACGTATAATTATAAGTATGGATCTGTTGAGGAATCCTCGGTAAAAAGGTATAGGCCTATAGAAGGTGTTTTGGAGGATATGGATTTGGATCTGATGTAGATTTGATTTGATTGATGTTTGATGTTGATTTGATGATAGTGATTTAGATGTAATATGTAAAATGAGAAATTTAGAAAAATGAGTTTGATATTAAGTCTTGATACTTTTGATACAATTATAAAAAAATTTTAATTTTAGGTACTTGCCACCATCCACTTACAAGGATAATAAAATATAAAAAAATATAAATATAAACCTGCCGGTTTTCCTTAATAACTTTTTATGCCAATATTGGAAATTATAAATTTAACAAGAATATTCCTGTAGTAGAAAAAGTAGAATTTCTACACATGATTATCCACGCCAACGCATTCTAACCTGTATTTTATTTTTGTCTCCAGCCGGTGGTGAATCCAAGGTACGGAGGGAAGGTTACATGGGCGAGGACATAGACGACACTCTGGACGCTCTGCTCCTAGGCTTCAAGAGACCGGAGAGGCTGGACGTTAAGAAACCAGGACCACTCTTCACAGAACTAAACCTGGCCGAGCAACACAAGCAGGTGGGTACCTAGTGTTAAGTTTAGACGACACTCTGGACGCTCTGCTCCTAGGCTTCAAGAGACCGGAGAGGCTGGACGTTAAGAAACCAGGACCACTCTTCACAGAACTAAACCTGGCCGAGCAACACAAGCAGGTGGGTACCTATTTTATCTGCTTCTAGGCGTAGATGCCGAGGTAGAAAGGCTGTTTTTTGTTTTAAATGAATTAAGGACGCGTCAACCGTTATAGGTCATGCTCGGCAGTCCGGGTTAGTGGAGGAACCTATATGACTGTCAAAAGTTACACCGTCCTTTTGGATGGGACGTAAAGCCGTTGGTCCCCTTGGTACTTTTCGGTAGGAGTAGGCTATGTGCCGGTACCGGGTTTCCCCCCCTCCCTTCTCTATTAAATTTGCACTAGTGGGCTACATTGCCTGTTGCAAATAGAGACATAAATAAATAAATAAATAAATAACCTAGGAGGGAGGAGGAGGGGCCCATGCTGGTCAGAACCAGCCACGGGTAAGGGGAGGAAAGGAAGTTCTCACGTCGCGGTCTCATTGTCTTCGTCACCGTTCGTGATGTCATTGTCATCGTCATCAAAGGGTCGTCAAGGGAAGGGGGCAAGGTCCCCGACAACGATTGCCAAAGCTCGCCCCTATTTTCAGGGAGTAAAATACTGCCCTTCATTTTTGCTGATGTTTGCGAGGTGGACTTTTTCTCTTGAATCGCCTTTAACGATTAGAAGAGCCATGCTCTGGGCCAATTCTACCCCGCGCCCAGACGGGGGTAGAAAGTCTGTAAGAAGCCAGGATTGTAATGGAATCCGGGTTCGTTAAAAGTGAACGCTAGTTAGCAGAGTCGATTAAAGAAGTTTCCCCGAAACTTCCGAAACTTCTTTAATCGACTCTGCTATAGTTAGTACCAGAGTCGATAAAGAAGTTTCCCGTCCTCCAACTCCCTATACCGCCCTAGGTTAAATGAAAAGTCGTTTTTTGGCTTTTGGAATCGAACGTTCCGCGCGACATCTGTGTGATAATTGATGGAACTACTTCAATAAAACTACCGTCACATTTCTACAAGACGTTAACGTTCGTTGACGACGAATGCCGTGGAATGTCAAAATATTAAAAACGATCGAATGTTGGCGAATGTTTTGGCATAAAGTAAACCTTCTTTATTGATGAGGATATTTCTGATGGAGTAGACCTAAGCTTAGGACCTAGGCCGACAATATGTATTGTTCAAGATTTCGATTTGAGTGCCTAAGGCGTACTTATGTCTGAAAACTGTATTGTGGCCTTCGGCCTAGGCTATACTTACGTCCGTAAGGCTTAAACAAGACATATAGGTGAAACCAGATAAGGTGGCGGTCGCCGAGGGATCGCAGCACTGTCGTCCATGCACTATGGCCACAAGATCGGCAAAAAGTAAATAAAATAACGGTCTCTAAAACTGCTTTCGGAGAAAAACACGACTATTTTAAAGCCAAGCCTTTGCCAGTATATCCAAAAAAAAAAAAAATATGAAGTGTACAAATAAAATTAAGACATTTTGATGCTCCAAAACAGTGACATCACATCTGGCGAGGTTGGTATTATGAACAGCTGGAACTTTGAACACACCATTACCAACAAGGCAAAAAACACTTTCGTAATCGTGATTACTTAAAATCATCATTTCGCAAAAATACTGACTCTGTGGGACGAACTACTTTATTCACAGCTTGTAAAATGTTAATTTATGTGATAACATATCACGATAACATGACCAAATACGGTTGGCCCTACCTAATGCCAGTTGTGTGTAAATTGTCAACGTTGGCGTCCGTGCTCTCGCTTGACCTTGACGGCCGCAAGCTTATCTGGTTCCTCCTATATCTCAATTTATTTCGCACACAAATGTAAGTGGCGCCTGCGCAACACTTTATAGTACTGTAATAAATCAAAAGTAAATTGTTTTAAAAGGCTAGGACCCTGGGCTAATATGATTGAAATAAAATTGAAGTTTGGCGTTTCGTCAGTCATTTTTTAATAGCAGCGTCACTGCTCATCGATAATCTACTGACCGTATTTAGATTGAAGTGCTTTTAGCAGTTTCAAATTTGAGCCACCCACAGCGCGCAGAACGTTAGATTCCGTTTTGACTTGGGAGTTGGGGGACCTCCCCAACGGGGAAACTTCATTATCGACTCTGCTGGCGGGAAAAACAGGGCAATAGGCCTACGTCATAACCCTTCAACCAATCACTGTGTGCCCATTGAAAAAAAACATAATTTTTAGTGATTTTCTTACTTGCAGATGTATTTTTTGAATAAAATTTGTTTTTCGTATGATTAAGAAATACTAACAAACAATAATTTGTATAACAGTACAACATTTGCAAATACATTTTTAACGAATAATTGTTTTGTGATAACATTTAAAAAGAAAATGTCAACAATGGACTATTGGCTGGTAGACGGTCGAGCTGGGAATTTAGCTATGTGATCTATAAGACCGTAGTCAATTTCATTCATAAACACTGCCTGTTATAGGGTTATGACGTGTCACACGTTTTTTCACAAAAACAGCGCGGGAAATAGTGAATGTAAAACTTTGTACCTCTGTGGAATAGAAAGTATTTACTTGGGATTGTTATAAACAGTTTTGGGGAGTAACGCGTTCCTTTTTCATGAACTTTTGTAGGAACGAGTTCCTTTTCTTAGATCAGGAACTTGTAGCGTCAAAGTTACTATTTCGTGGGAACTTGGAACGAATTTAACGTTCCTTAATAAATTCCTTTCGCCGTCGTAATGAGTACCTGATATCGTAAACTGCAGTATGAAAAATATCAATGTGACATCTTGTGTTTTCGAAAATGGTGCCACCCTCGTCAGATGGCCTGGGACTCACTTTAATAATTAAGAGTTAATGATAAATTAACTCATTTCACATTTATAATGGTATTATGGTATTATGGTATGAGGAACGTAAAAGGAACTGAGTTCCTTTTGAGGAACGAGGAACGTTTCAGTTCCCTTTTAGGCAGAAGGAACATAACTTTTCAAAGTTCTTTTGTTGAGGAGACGGACCCAATAACTTTTCAAAGTTCTTTTGTTGAGGGAACGTGCCCAAGACTGGTTATAAACTACGGCAATGGTGTTTTAAAATGAATATCTACTGATTTTGTACACTAGCGCTAATATCTAAAACCGTCTAGCCTTCCCTATTCGAGGTGACAACTTACATTACTTGGAAATGTTCCACAACGTGTATAGCCCTACTACCACTTATCAAGACTAATAAGAATAATATGGCTATGCATCCTTTAATTTTATTAGACGATACCAACTGACAAATACAACTAACTGGTACCGTATTTGGTGTGGCCATATCAGCTATTTATGTCCCTCTCGCATTCATCTTCATATAAAATTCTACGTTAGTAACTATTGTTCTTTTTCTTCTTCTTCAGGCTGAAGGCGTGACCGATGCTGCTAAATCACACTTGGCCAGTGGAGACCAGCTAGGTAAGTTGACACTTAATATATAATAGTTTAATGAACTTTATCACTGCTCTTAGGTATAGAAAATAGGTTTAATAAGTGAGGTTATTTAATAAACAAATTTGGTCACACTACCCTGAGTGAATCTACTAATAATGTGTTTTCTATACCGTTGAATTGAACCCTAAATATTGTCTTCGTTTTATTCGTCTTCGCCTTGATTGTAGATGTTGTAGTACTATTTTGTTCCAACGACAGAACAGATGTTCGACGAAGAATATTGTGTGTTAAGTTGAGGTTAATTATATTTTGATGCGATTTCACAGTCTTCTTCTCAGTTTCTATTTATTGCATTTTGTGGTGAAGATCTGTTACTGAAAGACAACACCTGAAGACGGGCATGCATTGCACCCTGAGCAGGTTACCAACGACAAATTGTTATTATACTCCTGAAAAACTTGACGCACATGGTCGATGGCAATTAGCCGGTGTTTGAGTGGAAAAATGTACGACATCCTTGAATTTGGCATGCATTTATTTTAATAATATTGCCGGCAATCCAGAGCTGATGCAGTGTCAACGCCATTCTCGACCAGAGATTCTCTAAATATCTAGCAAACATTATGTGAATAAATAAAATTATGCGATTTTTAACGTATAGTCTCGCAAAATCAGCGGCTTGATCATAGTTTGTAGTTTCTTTGGTCTTGATTTCTCCTTGAATTATTTTTTCACTTATGTAATTCAGGTACCAATTATTTGTTTCTGGCATCTGGAATTTACCGCGAAGAGATCTACACTGTCAGTGACTCTTGACCGAATACTATAATCACAGCGATTTTCCGTATTGACGTGGGAGAATTTGATTTATTATTTTTACTATAATTATTTTATTCATAATATTTATGTCCTGAACTTCACCGCAGAGAAAACAATGTACATTCCAGTTAAATTGTGCTCTTTCCGCACGTGCTGTGAGATTTGGCGGGGCTGGAATATCGTCAACAGTGTCAGCTTTTCTCTTGGTTGTAATTCTTGTTCCAAAACACAAACCGTGGGATTTGGTAAGTCGCATTATTTTTTTTATGCTTCAAGATTTTGTGAGCAGTCAATTCGTTAAGTAATAACGGTCCATTTTCCCCGTTACAAAACACACAGCTTATTTTAATCGTCGGTTCAGGGGTAGATTTAAAGGTTGGCAGTGGCGGGACTAGTATAACACACATAACAAAAACTTGTAGAAATACAGCCAAACCTTACACACTCAAAAGGAATGAGATCTAAAAAAAGGGCCAAGCTCATCTACCCTTCCACATAAACGTACAGTGTCCCATAACAGCATCCTCGAAAAGCTTGACAAAATAGAATTTGCGATTTTTACTTTAACGTAATAGTTTATCCAAGTTCTTTTTTTCTAATTAATTTAAACGTAATAACATGCAAATTCTATTTTGCCAAGCTTTTCGAGGATGCTTTTATGGGACACTGTACGTTTATGTGGAAGGGTAGATGAGCTTGGCCCTTTTTTTAGATCTCATTCCTTTTGAGTGTGTAAGGTTTGGCTGTATTTCTACAAGTTTTTGTTATGTGTGTGATCTCATCACTTTTTCAAGTTCCATTACAAAATTATTTGCTAAAATATAATATTTTTATCAAAGTTGATTTAAATTCTATGGTATTAGCAGTAACAATATAGGATGTAAAATATCTAGACCTGGATTCATGTACATCCTGGGTATAGGTGGTATAACCATGGTATAACGACGGTATAAGGACTGGACCCCAATTCTTGAGTTCGTGGGAGATGAGTTGAAAACGCAATTTGAAAACGAAGTCGTTTTCGTTTTCGAAGGAATTGGTATTCTTGAACGGTATCGTGGAAAACGTCATGGGTTGTGAGTTGAAAGCATTGATATTAAACCCCTATATGGTTGAAAGAGTATCACGAAATCCAAACACTTTAAAAAGATTTGCGTATAGCAAAGAGCTCGGAAAAGTTCTATATTTATTCTAGATGGCTGTGCCTTCATAAATGCGGGCCAATCGAAAGACAAAATGTATGAAATGATTTGATTGTTGCAATTATGTAAACAAACAGTTGAGCAAGTTCATATCAGAACAATGTTGTGCTGGCATAGGGTTGGCTAGGCTTGTCAAACATGTAATGTAAGTATGAATTTTACTAGTCCTATAGCCAAATGGAACTTTAGACCTACACTTTTGCATTATAAATAATTTTCCACATCTGGGCCTAGGCCAGGGACGGTTTCTGATTTGTTTTATGAGAGTATAATGACACCTTTTCTCGTTCCACACAAAGAAGAAAAATTTTAAATGTCCGCCATTTGTTTACGTATCGCACTTTCCCGCCTAACTCTGCTTATACCGTCAACAAGTGTCAAGTAACTATGGTTACTTGTTGATTGTATGCCAAGTGTTTAAGGCTTATTTTAAAACCTTTATTTGGAAGCCTTCCAACAAACTTTTTCAACTTTTTTTTTCAAAAGAGACTATATTTCTATAACCTTAATGTCCATGTAAAATATGAACATTGTAGTCCCACCCGTCTGGTCAGAATCGCGGGCCGACGTATTAGATGTTAGCAGTAGCAGTAGTAGGCAGTAGTAGGCAGTAGCAGTAGCTAACATCCTTAAAGTGATTTTGAGCATGTTTCAAGCCATTTTTTCACCAAGAAGGAATAATCGTACCGCAATAAAATTTGGCATGTGTTGTCAGGTACCTAAATCCCCTCGATTGTGATAGTTTTCAAGTTCACATCACGTTACATGACGGCTGGGTAACACCTCGAAATCACCCCAACTCTGCTTGGTGTATAAGGTGCTTGAGTGTTAGCGCACCGCGGCTTGGCTGCGCGCCCTAACAAGCACCTAGATAATTATCATCTAAAATGAAAAATGGAAAATATTCACTAGAGAATCCGTACAAACAAGACATTGTGCCTTGTCATGTACTATTTAATAATATTATATTACTTATCCATTTTAAATGAAGACGGTCATCTCTTGAGACAATTATATTCACACACATATATATGTACACTAAAAGAAAACCACGATTAAACTGATTATTGTGTGCATTCAGTGCTGAGAATTTTAAATAGCACTAGCCTAGAGTCGACACCAACTAGCTTCGAACACTAGAACACTAGACTAATTGACACTCTTGCACTTGTACACGCGATTTAATAAACAAACGGGAAGGGAAGGGATACATGGGGAAGGTCTCTACCAAAAGCTAGATAAAACACAACTGAAGAGACGAGTTACTCCAGCGCAATTATCTATGGCTCCATTTTTGGCACCGTGAAAGACAGCTGAACAATAATTATCTGAGAACAGTGTTATCTCATACATTCGTGCTGAAAATGAAAACAAGGAACAAAGAGATTATCACGTCTTCCAACATTTAGTGTGCACGTACAACTTCCGATAATCTATAAGGCTGCCAGTGTCATCAACTTCTAAACTATTATTTATTTGTAAACAATCATAATCCTTGTAGCTCTTCTTAAAAATATATTGAGTATTGACAGATTATTGTTATCACATTCTAAACGCGCTTTGAAGATACACCTAAATGCATGGGCGACAGCGATTGTTCGTATCTCTGCAAGGTCAAAGCGGTCTAGATTCGCTTGGCTAGTGCTGGATAAGAGCCCCTTCTGCGCCGTAAGCGCACAGCCTGCAGAAACGGCGGCGGTGATTACTGTCTAACAAACAATGCAACAATCAATGCGACGAAGTTTACGTAAACGAAAAGTGTAAGACACCGTTTTCTAGAGAAAGGATGTGCCCATCTATTGATGACACTCGTGATTTTTTTTAGTTGTTGTGTGGCTTGTGATCGAGTTGGAATTGCGGTGTTGCGATTTTTTACGATTTTCTTGGAACATATTTTAGTGTATTTCGCATAAAAAAATAAAAAAATAAAAATGCTTTATTACAATAGTTAGATACAATCGTAATACACACTTTAAAAAAAAATTAGATCAATACGTTTGCAACTGTAGATGTAATGAAGAAAACAAGAAAAAGTTTAAAAAAATACAAATTTGGAGTTTGGTATTTTTTTTAAGGGTGTTCCGACAAGTTTTTTTTGAAATCCATTTCTTGGGGAATATCCTGGGACTGTCTGGATCATGTTCTGAAATTTGCAGCTGGTTACCTCTCCGTGGTTGTAAAATGCCTAAAACCTGTTTGCTCTCTTCAGTTATATGGGATGGTCCATCTGACACTGTGCTGACGGCCAGATTTGATCAAGACGAGAAATTGGGGAGAATAAGGAGATGGAGATAGAATGGATGTGTAAATGGAGTGTTTGCATGCTTTAATTGGTAATATGCATTATAGCGGACATGAAAATAAAAACATTAAACAACTTTTAACATTTCTTTAAATATAAAGGTATTTCAACAAAAAAACTACAAAACCAGTAACGTTTCTGTTTTAAATATTAAGAACTTAAAAAAAAAACTTCAAAGCTTCTATTTTAAATATCAAGGACTATGAACCGAAAAGGAGTTTGTATGGGGTGGCTGTTTCACATCCCCTATAATGGCTTGCTGCCATTGGCGTAGAAAAGACAAGATTTGATATATTTTTTATTTGGATTAAGGACGCGTCAACCGTTAGGTCATAATGCACCACTCTAACCTAGGGGGAGGGGAAGAGGGCCCATGCTGGTCAGAACCAGCCACGGGTAAGGGGAGAAAAAGGGGGGTTTCTCACGCGTCGCGGTCGTCATCGTCTTTTTCATCGTTCGTTGTGTCATTGTCATTGTCGTCGGGGAGGTCGTCAAGGGAAGGGGGGAGGTGTCCCCGACGACGATTGCCAGAGCTTGCCTCTAGTTTCGGGGAGTAATTTCTCCCCTCTTACTAGCTGATGTTTGCGAGGTGGACTTTTTCTCTTGAATCGCCTTTTACGATTAGCAGAGCCATGTTCTGGGCCAATTCTACCCCAGGCCCAGACGTGGCAAGAATACACCTCCTACGATTGTTTAACGAAAATGATTGTCGCTTGGAAACGGCGCAAGTCGGCGCAACTACACCGGAATAACCACCACTAATTGATGTAGCCGAATTGAGATTAGTCGAGTCGAGAACGCTCCATTCGCGCTGCCACGCTGGTATTATTTTTTGTGTATTTTCGCAGTTGGCATGCATGCTTTCTCTTCTCGTGATGGTAGGTGAGCCTCCACCAATGATATTTAACATCTATAGTAGGCTAGATCCCCAGTCATTGGTCCACTTCCGTCACAATTTGAAGTCGTCTTGAAAATACAGTTTGCATGTTAAGTAGATGGGAGCGATTTGTAGCTCAAATATTTTTAAAGATGGCCGTCAGGTTGACAGATGAGCATATTAGCCTTTAACACCAAATGATTACTAAATTCCCTTATGTAATTACGTCTTATTGTTTCTGTTTGTGCACTCCCATGCTGCACAAGCTAAAACCATATCAAACAATCCAGTAAAATAGTTTATTGCATTTAAAAAGCATAAATTAAAAACGCCAAATCGCCATTTTGAAAAGGTTAGATTGACGCTTCAATTTGGTACACTTGCGCCTGTGAGGACGTATTGGAGACTCGGGATCTAGCCTACTATAGATGTTAAAAATAGCATTGGCCACAACCTATTCTAAATCTACACGCGCTCGAAAAGTTATCTTTGAGATTTGGCTCCAACCTCCATGGTAATTGACACTGTAGTGTTGACAGCATTGTGTACAACTGGTCAAAGTTTGAATACTCAATGAAATTAACATTGGAACGGTACGTTTTGAGGCGCAAATGTGCGTTCGTACTTTTCAAACTACGCCTAAGTTTTTCTATCGATCAATTTCTTTTGCATACTCTGATAGGTGATACCATTCCTTGTACATGGCTTGTTGGACAAATTTTGGCCCCGTTTGACCACACATAAGTTTTAAATTTCAGCCAAAAATTGCAATTTTGTATGGACTTTGAGGACTGGCACGAAAAAATCTGTGACTTGAATGGGGAAAGAAAAAGGGCTATGTACGAGAAATAGGTATTTGAATGTCTGTCGGTGGGTGAAAACAAAACAAGAACATGTTGATTTCCCTCCATTAATTTGAAAAGTACGGAAGTTCTGCACTCTATATTCCAACATGGCCGTCACCGCACAGCAGCGCCCAGTTTTGACTCCAATCGAGACGAGGAGTGGTGATAGATAAAGTTGACGGACGATTACTAAAAACCCATGCTTTATGCGGGATTCGAACCCACGTCCTCGTAAGCCAATATGCTTCGGACTAGCGTACAGCATAATTTTCTTGAATCGAAATCATGAATCATTAATTGCTTTATTTCCATTAAAATGTAAGCCTAGTTTGTAGGTTGTGTTTACATATTTTAGAATATGTTTACAGCTAAGAGATTATTTTATTTATTTATTTATTTTTTTATTTATGCAATATTATACAAAGGCTTGACATTTTTGTGTTATAATGTTCATGCTAGAAGCCTAGAAGTATTGCTGTAAGTCAGTGGCGTATCCAGGAATTCATATAGGGGGGGGGGGGTCAACCAATTAATTCATAGATGTACCAAAGATAAGTGGGGGGTCTGGTTGGCTTGTTCTATAGAAAAAATTCTTCTTCAAGGTCATTTTGGTGAAAATCTGGGCGTACCACCATGACCAACTTTTTAACTAAGTACTTGAATCCCTTTTTTAATCCAAAAGTTTTCTCTTTCTAGGTCATTTTAGTGAAAATCTGTGCGTTTTAAAGCCTCACAATAACCAACTTTGTATCTACTAAAATTCTCTTTTGGTCAGATGGTAATTTGCCTTTAGTTTTGCGAAAAAACAGTTATTCTTTTTTCTCTATAGAAACGTTTAAGCGTTGAAAGTGCACTTACACTTTGTTAGGCAAAAGTGGGGGTTTTGTCCCCCCCTTCCCCCTCCTTGGATACGCCACTGCTGTATGTAGTACAGCAAACGCCAGAGTTTGTTTGTAGTTTGTTATGGGCAACCAGTTGCGTGTGTTTATTGATTTGGGCGCTCGTGTCTCGGACAGCCGGTAGAACGCGCTACCTTGACGTCGGCTTCGAGAGTCGATAGAGAAGTTCTCTGCACAGTTCACTTCTAATTCCGAGAGATAGCACTCCGTGTCAGTTGAAAATCAATAAACAAACAGTTTTAAACGTAAATGTTTTCAATTCGCCACTAAAAGTAATAAGAGATCGCGCCACCGTCGCGCGAATTCGGAAGACGGATTAGGCCTTGATGGGTGACTCGACTGCCTTACCGACTGCTGCAGCGGCCATCGTCTATACCACCCAACACGTTTGTAGGCGTCTTGGTCTCACGGCACTGGGTGGCAGGATGGTAGCGGGTTAGACTCTTGGGCCAAAGTTCCCCGGTTCAAATCTCCGTGGTGGTAATTTTTTTTACAATCTATTTATTATGTAAAACTCCCATTTCGGTTGAAAGTCCTTTATATTTAAATAGAAACGTTAAAGGTGTTGAAGGTTATTTTTGTTTATTTTTTAATTATAATTAATAAAACTCCTTTCCATGTAAAAGTCCTTTATATTTTAAATAGAAACGTTAAAGGTGTTGAAGGTTATTTTGTTTATTTTTTAATTATAATTAATAAAACTTCTTTCCATGTAAAAGTCCTGTATATTTTAAATAGAAACGTTAAAGGTGTTGAAGGTTATTTTTGTTTATTTTTTAATTATAATTAATAAAACTCCTTTCCATGTAAAAGTACTTTATATTTAAATAGAAACGTTAAAGGATGTTGAAGGTTATTTTTGTTTATTTTTAATTATAATTAATAAAACTTCTTTCCATGTAAAAGTCTTTATATTTTAATAGAAACGTTAAAGTTTTGAAGTTTTTTTTTGTTGTTGGATAATAACCAAACTTCTTTTCAAATGAAAGTCCTTTATATTTTAAATTAAAAGAATCGTTAAATGTTTTGTAGGTTTTTGTGTATTTTTTCACGTCTGCTATATTGCATATTTTTATTACTTTTATTATTATTATTTATTTATTATATTTATTTTTAAATAATAGTTAGTAATTATTAATTCCTTATTGAGTGCACAGCAAACATGGGTTACTTGGTTAGACTTCGTCCCCAACTACGTGACGCGCCAACTACTTTTATCGACCTTATAGGTCACCCATCAAGGCCTAACGAACGACTACAACATAACGCCACATACCGCCACATAACGCCACATAACTTCGAATAACGACATAACCACATAACGCTACATAACGCCACATAACGCCACATAACGACATAACCACATAACGCAACATAACGCCACATGACGCCACATAACGCCACATAACGCAACATAACGACACCATAATACATAACCCAATAACGCCCAAAACATTAAACCGCCACTTAACGACATAACGCAACATAAAAACCCT
>JAMZAV010002546.1:0-121740 GCA_024449915.1 Sweltsa coloradensis
ATGGCTGGTTCAGAGTCATGCATTATGACCTAATGGTTGACGCGTCCTTAATCCAAATGAACCCAAAAAAATAAAATATTTAGGCCTAGGCAAACAGAGAAAGTGGTTTATAGTTTTTTGGTTTCAGGGTGCGTCAACCGTTTGTCGTCGTCCTATTATGAAAAAAGGCTGGTCCCATACGTCCCAATTTAGTTTTAGTTTGGATTAAGGGTGCGACAACCGCTAGGTCAAAAATCACCACTCTTGCCTAGAGGATAGAGAGAGGAAAATCCCATGCTGGTGCTGGTCAGAAATAGCCACGGGTAAAGGTGAAAGAAAAGGGAGGGTTCTCGCGTCATGGTCGTCATCGTCTTTGTCATCGTTCGTTTTGTCATGGTCGTCGTCGTTGGGAAGGTCGTCAGAGAATATGGGGGTCCCCGACGACGACTGCCAGAGCTCGCATTCTAATTTCGGAAAGTAATATACTTCCCTACTTACCAGCTGATGTTTGCGAGATTAAATACGTCGCACTGTTTCTTGTAGATCATCACCAGCCCAAACGAAGTGTATAATAGTATCCTTGATAGCCAGCATCGTTTACAGAATGACACAAGCCATGCATAATGAAAACAAAATAATAACATTGACTTGGTTCATCTGATCGCAAACTTTCACAGGCTGTGTTCTATTTTACTAATGGGTATTTTAAACATTTGCAATCTAAGTTCAAATTTTTATTTTTTGTGAGCTTAAATTGCAATGAATATTGCTCATTTTGATAGCAGTTCTCAGTTACCTGGTCACGGATGTGTGTTTAAAATTTCAGCTCAATCTATTTGGCCGTTCGGCCGTATGAGCCCGGACAGACAGACAGACATACATTCATTGGACAATGCTCACGGCCAAGGCCCGATCGAGTATAGCGTTAGGAAAGACTACGTTCGCTGCGCTCACTCGTCTAATTAGTACTCTGTCTGTACTAGGCACTGGTGCTTCAAGGGGATGCATTTACTGCATGCAACACCCCCACCATGATGATGCTGTGTCTTGTGTTGTAGAACTCGCAGTGGGCAAATTTTTCATGGAATAAAGCGATTAGTTTTTTGACTAGAAATATTTTATAACGTTCTGTAGAGCAAGCGGTTAATTACAAAATATCAAACGGGCAAGCTTTGATTATTGATAATCGATCCAGGTTTGATTATTGGCTATCACTCAGTAACCACATTTACAAAGGGCTGCAAAAACTTATTCAAGATAAACACATGCTTACTAGTATTTGAGAAATGTAACTGGAAGCAAGGTCAAATGTAAAAAATAATATAAGGTAACAAAATATATTTCAAGTACCGGTATAGTACAGTAATGAGCAATAACCTTGATTATGGGTGTTAACTGAACAGAGTACAGTTATGATAATGGAAAAACTTGATTGATTGGAATTTCTAGATAATAGTATCTTCCTTACAGTGACGTGGTATAAAATTGCTCTCATAAGGTTTAGTGTTATAATTTTGCATGTCCCAAATGATAATGCAATAGGTAGGTACCCAACATGGAAATGTAAACATGACAAAAATATGCCATAAACCAGCCAACTTGGGCTTCGACAATTGAGGTCTTACTCTTATTGTATTACCATAGAGCATTATCAGGTTCTACCTAATTCTGTTATGAAAAGGCCAGGTAGATAAACAGAAACACTAATTCAAATAATGTACATGTTAAAAATGAAAATTGAACAATTGGTCAGGTTAATTTTATCTTTTGTAGAGCACTTTTTTTGTATTTCTATAAACTTCTGCTTCTTTATTATACAATACCATTCAAATTTATATGTTAAATGAGAAATATAAAAACAAACAAGACAAAGACAATACCTCATACAATTTTAAGATCTTGGATATGGCAGAAAGAATGTTAGGCAATAGTGTGTTTAATAAGGTATCGAAACTATTTCATAGATGTATTTCAAGTGCCCTAAGTAAAATAGTGAAGCAGTGATCAGACTATCTCAACATCTTGTGACTTTGGAAAACCAAGTTCAAACTCTGAGGCAACTAGGTGATTGTGACAAAATTGTTAAGACATTCATATAGTACAACATTGTTAGAGGTGAAAGCCCACACCACTCCCACCTCTCACCATCAGCTATTTACAGTTATTTATATAATAGTCAAATTTAAAAAGATCTACAGAACAAATTTATTTCCAAACATAGTTAAAACAATCATCAGTATGATCCAAATTTTGTTTGCATCATACTATCTATGTAGGCCTATACAAATTAATATTGAAACATTAATTAAAAAAAGTATCAAAATATAAATAAAAGCCTTTACTATTAACTTATTGCGCCATCGCGTGTAAACTTTCACACATAACTTTGTTTGGTGACAAATGTAGATAGTAGTATTTCTATTGCATGGCTTTCTACTTTGGAACAACATCAGTCTATCACAGCACCAGGCTAGATGACACAAAATGGGCTACTTCTTAGTTGGTGTGCCTCTCTGTGTCAAACCCTCAAACCTCTTAAATGTGTAATTGATGAAAACCCAGTCCTTGTAGATGACTTCACCATCCTGTGGAAGAGGCGCAGCAGCTGTGGACAAAACCCAACAATCAATACATATTTCAGATAGATAAATATATTTAATAAAAATATTTTACCATATTTACGTGCATATAGGCCTCCCTCGCGAAATGGCCGCACCCCAGTTTTAACCATGCAAATTTTTTAAAGTACTTTTGCATGTCGTATTGGCCGCACTTATTATTATCGTTATCCTGTATCAATCGTTCGTTATTCACGGAAATAATATCGTAACGATCGGTCTTTAATATTTCCGATACGAAAACTCCAAGAAAAACATGCGATTGCGTATTTGGCTCTTCCGGCCGACAAAACCATGCGTTTGTACCAGTCATGCAGCTGACGAAATTGCGCGTTTGCATCAGCCTTTCAGCTTGATTCTGCCCAAACACGTGTGTGAGTCGACCGCTCTTAGGGTTGCCATATTTCCCAGATTGAAATTTGGGACGTTTGTAGAAAGTGAGGGGACAGCAAGGGGTCTGTGGCGAAGCCCCAGCACTTTTTCGACGTAAGTGCCCAGAAACGACGTTTAAGCATTACATTTTTCATGTTTATAGTGATGATAGAATACATAATTTTGTCAAATTAATTTGATATTGGGTTAGGTTGGGTTGGGTACTAGGAACTAGTGGTACCATCAAGTTTAAAACAGTGTTCTATTTGTTTTTTAACAGAAAAAAAACAATTTATTCTATTCAGTAACATTCGTTTCTATAGGCCTGTCATGAAGCTGATTAGCTTCAACACCTTTTTTCTTAGCCCAGTAATATTTTTATGAGGAACTTATTCCAGCCAACAACTTAGAATTACTTTTCACACAATCATAAAACTCTGTGCAATTTACACCCTTAAAGTTATATTGCACAAGGAGGATTGACCTTGCAGAACTAATGAGAAGTCTGTTTCTTTCATCTGTCTAATGACAGTTCATCAGTGAAAATATTCTTTCCATATTAGCATTGTGGCCTGGAATAGAAAAGTAAAATGGTGAAATTTTCAGTAACTCAGTAGTTTATTCGGTGTTAAAGAGTGTCGCGCCACATTTGAACCGACACTCTGTAAAAAACAACGGTTTTGAGTATGAGTAGGACCAGGATTTGGAAATCGGGAGATTCCCAAATTTCCGGGACACGAAAAATATGCAAATATCAGTGAAAAGTCTAAAAACGTTAATTACATTGATCAAACTATGGAAATGGCTAAATGTGATGTTAATATTTGTTACCATCATAACCTAAAAGTTGCCAAGGGCCTAGCCTATGCACAGACGAGAATAAATGATTTGACATTTTAATCATATTCTCATTCTATTTTTCACATTTAAGATCACATAATCCAAACATTATACCTAAACAAAAACAAAAGAAAACAATTTTGTAGGCTCCACTCTCCCTTGTTTGTTCTGTCTGTTAAATTTAACCATGGACTTATAATAGTAACTGGCGTTCCTGGACCTGCAACATTATGGGGCGGTGCGTCTGAGATTCTCGTTTCCTGTTTAGGCCTAAACTTATAGCAACAATAAAATTGGCGGCCATTTTTGCACTTCAAAATGTAAATAATTGTGTAAACAGGCAAAAATGGCGACAATGTTTGACAAGTTTTTGTTTTTCGGGGCTAGTTTCACAGTACGCCAATTAACCAAGAGATGCATATCCATGCGCCTTGTAAATCCATGATTTAACAGTCTATTTTCCAAAAATAGCAACAACTTTTGCCAATAGATGCCTCTCGAGTCGATTTTACTCCAGTGCAACCTAGTTGCGTTTTCGAGCACTGAAGCATCAGATATCTTCTGTACCGACCCTACCTCTACAGACCAGACATACCTGGCGACAGAAAGGATGAATGGGGAGGTTGACAGAAGAAGTCTGACAAGCTCATTAAAATTCTTGTTTCTTTCAATAACCCTTCGTCCAGCTCACTGCCTTGTCTATTGTATACGCCGAATCGGCGAGTGCTGACCGACAAGAAAATTCCTGTCTTAATAAACACAATTTTTTTATAATTACAGTGAAACCTCTATCCATAGTTTCTCAAACTACTATTTTCCTGCATCTATAGTGTTTTTTATACACTCCCATAATAAGCTTTATTGTTATTTTCTATTTGATCCATAGTTTTTCCGGATCCATAGTTTTTTTCAAGTACTCCCCTGAAAAACGATGCATAGAGGTTTCACTGTACTATTTATGAAATTATATATGAGATCAGCAACTCCTACACATTGCAAAATTTTTTAATCAAATCTCTATGACCAAAATTAGCATTTCAGATCAAATAGGATATCGGAAGTTGTAATGGTAATTTTGGTCATAGAGCTTCGATTAAAAACATTTTCCGCTTGGCTCTCCTTTCTTCGGCTGCTCTTTTGTCTATTTGGAAGGAACATTCACCAAGTTCCTAATACTGCCACAAAACCCAGAGCGCGAGCTCACAGACGTACATTATTAAAATGCGCGAAAACTGTTTATATTGATTTAGGAGTCTTCCATATTAATGAGAATATTGATACTTCCTGGTGTAACTGGTAATAGTATTTAAAATATTGTGTGAAAAAACCACATATTTATCTCATGAGCCATTCATTTCTTTTGTTTTTCTTGTAGATTAATGAGTCTCATTTAAAATCGAAACAATGTATGCTAATTGTAAAAATAGTATGACATTGACAAATTTCAATCCTTTGTCTGTTCCACTGCATAATTTGGAAGATTTTAGACAACAAGAAAGTGCTTTAAAAAATATTAAGTAGACCTCTGCACATACAGAGCGCTACATGGGGACATCCAGCCTTAACTTGCATCCTCCCAAAGAGCAACTGTTCATGGCTGTTCCTCCACAGAAGCAGTTCCTACAATGTCTGGGACACGGTTCCGCCCCCTATCGAAAGTCGAATCGATTATCGCCTTCAATGTTTTCAATCGAAATTAGCCCACGCAGATTCAAATATACCAAAATTAGGGTTGCCGTTCGATACGATTTTCAGTATCGATAATCGGACCAGTTAAAAAAAAAAAAAACAATCGATAATCGAATAAAAATTAGGCCTAAACTTGCTCGCATACCGACGCAGACCGTGGACCTTTTGCGAGGCATTCTTTTGTTCCTTTTATTTGCTCAAAACAGGGTTTTTCCATGCTAGCAACGTCTTTCACGAGCTCCCCCCCCGCGTCTGGCCGGCCCGACGAGAGAGCGCGCTACGTGGAATAGACAGGCTCTACCTTGGCTTGAGTGTTGTCTTTGTGAAGGTCGTTCTTCTTGGAAATTGTGGTTCTGTGAAGTTTCATTTCAGCTTATTCAATGCTCCCATATTTATTACGCGACGAGATGAATAATGTTGGACATTAGTTTGGAAGACGACGTAATATTGATGTGAGAGAACTGATAAGATAATATTATCGTAGCACTACGGAATGAAGTAAATCGATACCAAGTTGGCGTGGAGTGGGGAGGAATGCATCTCGATAAAATACTTGATGACCTTGAACGATGTACTACAATATTGGCTGAGTGTGACGCGCCGAGGTTGAGCAATCGGCGCTTGATCGGCGCGGGAGTGCAGCCGCCTGAGCTGGCCCGTAACACACACGCATCATGCTAGTAGCCTACACTGCAGCAGTGCAGGCGCTTCGTACTTCACGCCTTACGCGTGTTGTAGATCTCGCAGTGGACGCATTTTTCACAGAATAAAGCGATTAATGTCTTGACTGGTACTATTTTATGAAGTTCTGCAGAGCGGGCGGTAAATTAAAAAATTTCGGGCGGGCGAGCTATTCGATTATTGATGTATCAATAATCGATTCTGGAAGACTAAATCGATTATCGATCGTTTCAGGAAATAATCGTATTGATGGATATATCGATTATCAAACGGCAACCTTTTTTTTTTTGTTGTAATATTACTATTTCAAATATTTACTTAAATGTAGTTCATTGTTGTGTCTGCATCTATGTAATTAGATTTATTTAGTTGTCCTCCTTTGTAAATCAGTTTTTATAACTGAATAGGATAGACGTTAAATAAATAAATAAATAAATAAATAAATAAATAAATAAATAAAACGAAAATAAGCATAGAAAACGTAATTAACGAAATATCCGTAAATAAGGCTAAAAATCCGTTGATCCGTTTTGCACCCCAAATATCTGTAAAAACGAATAAAATCCGTTAAAACGGCAGCCCTGTACTACGTTCAAACTTTGTAGCAATAACGAGTAGGTATGGTAAAAAAATTAAGTTTTTGTCACATGTATAACCTTTAACAAATAATGGATTTTTGTGGAAATTGTAAATGTAACATTTTTAGCTCTAATGTTATCATTGCAGTTGAATTCGGTCCGATACTTTTATATGGGTTACATTTCCAAGGTTAATTGATGGCAGCCATACTTGTTTTTGCCATATCAGGTTTCAGCTAAAGAATGAGATCTGCAATATCAATATTGTTAATATAGGGTTCAATACAAATTGATCGATACCACATACATAGGTGTTACACTTAAACTGCCACGGAATTACACTATTGTATTAAACCGCCATGTTGTTTTGTGTTAGCTTTTGTTTACTATTTTCCTTGTACTTTTAATGTGCAATAGTAAATATCGTTTTAGTAATTGACAATTGTTTAAGTCTTATTAATTAGCCGAAAATCCATTTTCAATCAAGATAAAGCACAATTTATGCTTCTGAAGTAATATTTCACTGGAGGTCATAATATGGGGGCCACGTAATTTTGGGGCCACCCCTAATACAGTAAAACCTCTATGGATCATTTTTCAGGGTAGCTTACAAAAAAACGATGCAGTGAGGAAAACGGTCAAAACGGGAAAACCAATAAAACGATGTGCCTAAAAATGAGTAAAAAACAAAAAAAAAAAATGATTTTGAAAATTTTCAGTCTAATATCATGGACTACGTATATCACGCACGTTCAAAGCGCCATGGTTGAAATCGCCTTGGTTCCAGCCGATTGCAGACTGTGATATATGCGTTGAATTTGTCTCGAAGCGCTTCCGTTCAACTCGCTTTTAGAATCGACTTGGAGGGAAAGGGAACCAATTCGCCTTGACCTTACGTGGTATACACTTCAAAGCGACTTCGTGCGGCTTCGTGCAGCTTTGCGATATCTTCGTGTTGTGCGTGCGCATCCACAGCCATATGTATATTTCCGTTTTGAAACACACCGCCAACTCATGTTAATGTCGAACGTCGCCTAGCGGAAATCCAGTGGACCTTGTCTGCAACCGATCTGCAACCGACTTGAAAGAACGCGCTTTGTAGTGGCGTGATATATGGGCGGATCCCAAATCGAATTCGTTGAAGGCGATTTCAACCAAGGCGCTTTGGAGTGCGTGACATACGTAGACATTGCCTACTCAAAATATCTGGATAATATATCGTCGGTGAAGTGGCAATACAGTGTAAGTGATTTTTTTAGTTTTGACCAAATTCACTTGGTTGTTGTTTCGACATCGTGAATTCATTTGCCGTCGTTTAAATTCGTATTCGTTTGAAATGGACCAATAGTAAGGCTTAAATAGTTAAAAGAGCTTATATTACAACCGCGTATGAAAAAGAGGCTTGAGAAGGCTGTGGAAATACGGCGTATCCATAGACATCCCATATAATTGGCTAGACTAGCAGTCAGCGGCCCACTTCCGGGACAATTGGAAGCCATCTTGAATGGGTGAGTTTGCATGTTAATTAGATGGGAGCGATTAATCGAAAAAATATTTTTAAAGATGGCCGCCAGTTTGGCAGGTGAGCATATCAGACTTTAACACCAAATGATTACTAAATTCCCGTATGCAATAACTTTGCATTGTTTCTGTTTGTTCAATACCATGCTGCACAAGCTAAAACCATATCAAACAATCCAGTAAAGTACTTTATTGCTTTAAAAAAGCATAAATTAAAACGCCAAACCGCCATCTTGAATGGGTGGGATTGACGCTTAAATTTGGTACACTCGCGCCTGTGCGGAGGTATTGGAGACTGCGCATCTAGCCTACTATAGGTGTTAAGATATCTATGGGCATATCTTCCATCCCAGCCATGCTATCCAGTCATGACCCAGCTGTCAAAGTGCTAGGCTAGAGGTTGCAACAAGCAATCTCAAATCTTGTACCAGTAGATCGTTATACTAATTACAGTTGGTGTTAATGCGATTTGTGAATGTGTATATTGTGAAATGATGAAATGTTGTTGTTGTTGTTGTTTTCTTATGCCCGCAACTACTTTATAAAGTCATCATGCGTCTAGCCGCCCAGTAGAGACATGCCTCCCTCTCATTCCTATCCATGCCCTCTGGCATTTCGTCTGTCACTTTCTTCAGTCCAGTGCATACGTGTAAGTGTCGTCTGTCTTGCACTCCGTCGTAACACAATCTGCATACATCTGATTCGATTATTCTGAATCTATGGAGATGCTTTGCCAGCAGGTCATGCCCCGTCTCCAAGCGAAACATTCCTGTTTTTATCTTCCTTTTGTATGTTAAGTTTCTATTCTTGTTAGCATAAGCCTCCCAGCTTTTATCCTTTGACTCCTCTTTCCATATTTTTTTTACTTCATTGTTGTGGGCTGATTTGAGATGTGATTTTATTGCACTGTAGGACTTGGGTTTTGCAATTTGTTCCTTCTTACTTCCCATCTTTGCTAGGAAGTCTGCCTTTTTGTTCCCATTGATACCACAGTGGGCAAGCACCCATTGCAGAACTATTGTGTTCCCAGTCTGCATTAACCTTAGAATCTTAACTTTACACTTCTTAATTTCATAGTCTGCTTCCATTTTGTTCACTATTGCCTCTATAGCTGCCTTACTGTCTATCAAAATAACTACTTTCCTATCTATGAACTTTTCCATTTTTTCCAAGGCTCTATCTATCGCTTTTACTTCCCCATCATAGTTACTACCATTCCTTCGAGTAGGGACTGAGTCTTCAAACTCCCTGCTGTATACTCCAGCCCCTGCATTGCCCTGCCGTGGTGTGGCCGATCCGTCCGTGTAAACGTGCAACCACACATTCTCTGGATACTCTCTAAACAGATATGAGTATGTTGTCATTTTTAGTTCAAGATCCTGGTGATTGTCCTTTCTACCGTTTATACCCTCTATATGCAATCTACAGTTAAACAAGTGTTGTATTGACAGCATCATTGATTTAAAACAATGACCTTGCAATTCTTATCGCGTAAGAAAAACACGGCACTGCTGAGAGAGAATGTGAAGTGTCTGAGCTGGCAGGCCGGCCGGCCGAGAGAGGAGAGAGAGAGCCGTGCCACTGGCAGCGCTCGATTGACGGACGGTGCATGCGGGAATTTTTAACATTGTATAAATGAGATTTTTGCAAAAACTTTTCAAATATAGCGATCATGGCGGGAAAACGGACGATGCGAGAACGATCCACAGGGGTTTTACTGTACTGATCGTTATCGTCATGTACATTAGCATATAGCGTGTAAAATATTTTGCGCGTATCTATAATACTTTTTCCTTAAATTATAGCCAAAATATTGCTGCCTCAAAAGTCAATTGTCCGCCAAGGCCCCCCATTTTGTTTTTTAGAATTAAATTGAGATTTTTTGACAACATGTAAAACCGTATCCCTATCAATATGTATAATAGTATTGAGTCATAAATTGCTTTAAAACTTCGTGAAAAATACTCAAAATTCAAATCTCACTGGAGGGCAATCTATAGGAACCAAAATTTGTGTCCGCCCCAAAAATTTATCGTAATACATACCTATCACACTGTAAAGTTTGTCGCCTGTATAATTTTTTCCTAATTTTTCCGCTTATTCCCCTGACTATTAGTACTTGAATCAATAACACTTTAAAAGACTTACGAATCTCGAGTTTAACATCTGGGAAATCGTCAAAGTTGGACGTGTCATCTATTGAGCGCACCTCGACGGGAATGGCAGCCGGTCGCTCTCGAATGTGTTCCCAGTCGACACCCCGCAAGAAGGGTGTCAACTTTAACTCGTCCATGCCCCGCTGCGAGCCAAGCCGACGGTCGGCCTCGCAACAGAACCGTACAATAGTGTCCTTGGCCTCTTCGGAGATGGGAACTTCCGGTGGAAAAATCAGCGTCTCTCTCCAATTCATTACTTTGCGGTATGTTTCCTGAGGGTTCTCCGAGCAGAAGGGAGGGTAGCCAATCAGCATTTCATACATAATCACACCCAGACTCCACCAGTCACACGCGGCTCCGTACCCTGTCTGGAAAAAAATTAGGTTGTTACATTCATAGAAAATAAAATTAAGTAAGTTGCTTATGGATATTGTTCACGAGTCAAACCTATTATCAGATAGGAGGCTGGAGTAGCAAATACTGTATTTACTCGATTATAGGCGGCCATCGAGTAATTGCCACACCCCAATTTTGAACACTGAAATTTTCAAGAGTAAGATAGGCCTATAATTACTAGGGATGCACATCGATACTTTTTTCATTATCGATTATCAAAATGGTAATGTCATTATCGAATCGATATTATTGATAATATCGATATGACCAACAAAGCCTGTTCCGACCTAACCTCAAGTCGAACCTCAAGTGTGGCAAGTGTAAGTCAAAACAATACAATCGCGTTCCTTGTATTTGGCTTCCATAATCGACTGATAGCTCATTTCCAAACATAAATCTCAAGTGTGACACCATCAGCCAGCCAGTGCATGGCAGATAATCTCTGTCATTAGAGTTTGGTTCATGCCACTTTTGATGTATTATTTGATATTTCGATAATCAATAATCAATTTTGGTTATCGATTATCGAAATTACATACATTATTGATTATCGATCGATAATATTGATTATTGTGTGCATACCTAATAATTACTATTGACAAACTGCTCTGCGCTGCACCTTATCAATTTTACTTGATATTTTGTAATATACCAGAGACCTACATTTGCATAAATAAAGGTATATTGTCTATACGGAGACTAACAAACATTGACTCTTATCGGTAGAAATGGTTGCAGTCTGCCACCCAAAGTGACACAATATTAATAATAATACAGTGGAATCTCAATCCAACGATTTTTAAGGGACTGAGTTTAAAAAATCTTGCATGCGGTAAATCGTTCCAACGAGGAGCACACAAAAGAATCAAAATTTGTGATTTACAGTAGCCTATGCGGTCTATTTTATTGGTGTAGCGCCTATACACGCGTCAGCTGGTAACGATCGATACTGGTAAGAAGTTATCTGCGCAGGTCCTGAGTTCCGTGTGATGATCCAAGACCACGTACAAGACGCGACGCGCCACTCTAGTAGACTGAGCGCTATCAAGACAGGCTCGCTCCCTCTCACTCACTCACTCCACGCCTTCTGCGCAGTGGGCCTGCGCCGCATCAGTCTAGTAGACAGAACTATCAAGACAGGTGCTCCTGCGCCTTGGACTAGCAAGTCAGCTGGCCCGTGAGGCGAGGCGGGCCCACCCGGCTTGGTCGATGCACTCGGGCGGGAGTCATACGTGCGTAATATTTTACGTAAATGTTCAGTTTTTGTTTTTTTGAGTCTTTGCAGCGGAGTAATAAATAATGCAATTTTGATCAGGGGACTTACAAATTCATCGTTCGAGGCGGGAAATCGTAATCTTTGGCGCTTTTAAAAGACGTTAAGGCAGGAAAATTTAACTGATTTGAATGGAAAAAAGAAGGGACTTAGTGAATCGGCGTTGGCCAACCGTTGACAATCCCACTCGCAAGCTCGCAATTTGCGAGTGAAAATTTGTTGCTTGCAAATTGGCAAATTGACTTGCAGATAACTTATCGTGCGACCGCGCTTTTTTTTAGGATCTATCATTTTCATTTATTTCATTTCATTTTTATTTGAATCGCCGCGCCTTCAATACAACTACCGCGCATAACCTGATGCGCAGTAAGGCCTGTTACCAACCATTTGCCAAAAACAAAGTATAAAAAAGTCAAGGTCAAGTTCCAGGCTACCAACAACGCACGTAACAAAGAGACGCCTAAACTAGGTGCAAAATCGACGCGAACAACGAAAGCATTCTTAATTATGTTTTTAACTTCATCTGACGTTATTGGAGAGAAATATGAGAATCCACCGGCAACCCTAAATCCCGTGTAGCATCCTCCTGATAATAAGTGTAATAATGAAATCGTGAAACTTGTCGAGCATCTCGCAAACTTGCAAACGTCATCTTCTAGGTTGAAATCACAATAGGGCCTAGGCCTACCGCAATCTTGGATTTCGTTTTGTAAATCATAATAAACGAAAGAAGTGATTATTTTAATTATAAAATCAGTGACCTTGCCTTTCCTCATGAAAACATTAACGTAAATCCAGCAGGTGGTAGGCCTATTTGAACTCGCATAGTGCCGCGGTCCTAGCCTAGCCTAGACCTACTTCACATTGACCAAGGATCGGAATCCTATGATGTGACGACCTAAGGAGTTGAGTTGGTGATGCAATATTAGCTTCCTTTAAATTGTTTTTTAAAGACTAGGAAAACGCTTAAGTCCCGCCGCGTTGTTGGATGAGCGTATATGATGTGCATTGAGATGCCATGTGTTACGCGGATTTTCTGTTGTTCTGTGAAAAACTATTACTTAGTCGAAGATTTTTTTTAATTAAATTAAATTAAATAAAAAATTAACTTAATTTTTATTATTAAATAAAATAAAAATTAACTTAATTTTTTTAATTTATCGTAATTTTTTTTTAAAGAAAAAAATCGTAAATTGCAATTTGTATAAGAAATAATTATTCGATTGCGCTCAAATTTAACACGAATATATTAATTCATGAAATTAAGGTTCTGTGAAAAAATCATTACATTAAGATAAAGCATGTAGGTGTTACAAGCCAAAGAATTGTTTTAGAAAAGAAAAACCCGTAAAATTTTGATTTTCATGAGAAATAATTTTTCGATTACGCTCAAATTTCACACGAATATTTTAATTCATAAAATTAGGGTTCTGTGAAAAAATCATTACAATCGGATAAAGCATGTAGGTGTTATAAGTCGAAGAAATTTTTTAAAAATCGAAAAAAATCGTAAAATTGCGTTTTTTATGAGAAAAAATTTCCCGATTGCGCTCAAAAACGTGGCAGTTCTAAGTTCAGAGATTTCGAAGGTCTCCATAAAATTTCATCGCAATCGGAGTATCGGTTTAGCCGGAATCGTGTTAACAAACAGACAAAAATACAGAAAGAAAAGAAAGAAAAAAAAAAAAAAAAAAAAAAAACAGACCGGATTTTTTTCTCCAGTGTAGTGAAATGGAATCTTCGCTTCGCTCGCTACGCTCGCTACGCTCATCCAATTAGATGTCGCCTTAAATCGCGTTTTAGGCCACCAAATATAACACAGAACCCACAAAAATTTACGCCTTCCGCGGATTTGCCTAAGACCCCGGTTTGCCCGCGCCACCTCATTGCGAGTGGATATTACGCCTTGCGAGTGTACTGCTCGTGGATTTGTCGAGGGTTAGCGTTGGGGACGGGAAAACGTTGCAGCTGTGATCGTTGGACAGAAGTTCCACTGTATAAACCTTAGGGGTGTCAACGATTACGATTAAACCAAAAAATCGATTTTAAATTTTTGCGCTTTTTTAAATTTAGTTTTCAAGATCCGCCGCCTGTTACCCGCGAGAAATGTTCCCGTACGTTACGTTTTCCTGCCAAATACGCCGTGATAACCGCCGATTTAATGTCTTGCTCGCCCGTGAGATACGTTCCCATCAATTTCTAGCACGCGAGATTGTTCCCGATCCACATTTGATTGAAGCGACGTCGCAAAATACATTGTTCGTACCAGCCTTGCCTTGTCATCATGTGCGCCGCATGCGCTGGCCGTGCAAGGTCGGAAGGAGTGGGCGGAGTTAAAGCTGCATTCTGTTCAAGCGTTCCACGCGGTGTAGTTGGCGCGGAAGCCAATAAACACAGTAAACGCACTCACGCGCCTGAAACGCCGAGCAGTAATTGCACCTTTACGTAACATGGCGTCTTGAGTGTGACAAAAGTGATTGCTCTGGTGTTGTGTTTCGGCCTAGGCCAAGAGTTTTCTACAACATGGCATCAAACAATTGAATTTGATCACCGCATTGATGCTAATTTCATCTCGTATGCTTTATCTACCCCTCCACTTCCTCTTGATTATGCTCCCGAGTCCCGACTGTCTTCTTAAGTTCTTTGAGATTGTTGTGCATGCTCAAGTCCCCGCCACGGCGCCGAAGCAAACTCGTGCCTTGCGCGGGCGATTTAAACTAACCGAAACCAGACCGAAGTTTGGAAGAAACTTGCTAGCTACTATACCGATATTGTACAAAACGATTAAAATCGATTAATAATCGATTATGGAGGTGAAAGTGAATTCGATTATCGATTATAATAATTTAATCGTTTGACATCCCTAATAAACCAATATAACTAGGAAAACGCCAAAGTCGTTGTTAGACGAGTGAGCGAGCCATGTTTTCAATTTTTCAAGTTTTTATGAGGACAAATTGTACATAACAACAACACAATTTTTAGTGTATGTGTCCTTTAGCTAAATACAAATAAATGTTACTAATACTAGGAAGCTTCGCAAACGCTTTTTTTAGTCGCGTTGATGGATGAGCTTTTTTTGTAAGTTTTTAGTTTGAGTGGGATCTCTTTACTTATCAAGTGCTTTTTGAACGCATTGTAGGTGATTGTTGTCAAGTTTCTAATGTAACTTCTTAATTGCTATTAAATACCTCAAAAAACTTAATTTAAAACCTTTATTTATATTGGTCTGGATAACTTTTTCTTTTCTTTCAAAAAGCAATACATCACCATTACCTTAATGTCCATGTGAAATATGAACGTTGTAGCCCCACCCGTTTGGTCAGAATCGGCCCAAATGTCACGAAAATATCGCACTAAAAATAAAAAAAAATCGTAAAAGTACGATATTCATGAGAAATATTTCTTCGATTGTACCCAAAAACGTGGCAAGTCTAAGTTCAGAGAAAATGAAGGTCCCCTCTAATTTTCATCAAGATCGCATATGCCGTTTGCCCAAAATCGTGCGAACAAACAGACAGAAAAACTAACAAAAAACAAAACACCCGAGCTACTTTTCTTGGGGGAACGTAAGTGAAAAAAAAAAGAGTCAAATTGAAGTCTTCGCTTCGCTTATCATACTAATATAATGAGGAATTGTCATAATATATAATACATTGTAAATAATAATAATTATTGAAAAGTAATAAAATAAGGTTCATTTCATTATATTAGGCTCTAGTCAAGCAATAATATCAAGTGATAACAGGAATTTCTGTGAGTGTATCATTAAAGTAATCAATAAGATAGTAGGCTTTTAGAATTAAAATTTGTTTTAGTTTATGTTTGAAACGGTCATAGCTTGAAATGTTTTTGATGAATTCTGGAAGATGGTTATAAAGAGATTTATGTAAGTAGTCCGAGTTTACTTGTCCAAGTTTTGTGTGATATGAGTTTAGCTGTAGGTGATTTTTTTTATGTGTGTCATGATCATGGACTTTTGCATTTACTGAGTAGGTGTGTATATTTTTTTAAATTACTAATATTGATTTTAAGATGTATAAACATGAAATGGTAAGGATTTTGTGGCGAATAAAAAAAGGTTTACAGTGTTCTGTGGGATCAAGGGAACAAATTGCTCTAATTGTTTTTTTGGTACTTGTTCATTAACGGGAACCCCATCTAAAAATGTAAATATTCAGTAGAAACATTTCATTAGACAATCATAACTAGTACATCTACTCCATCTGAGTTTCAGGAGGTCAGGAAAACACAATTATTTTGAACAAAGCCCCGAAAACATTCTTTCCGGCTACATACTTTGCGCCAGGAGTGACACGGCCTACGCCAACGTACTTCAACTTCACACAACAAAACCTTTAACGTCGCTATTTTAAATATAATGGACTGTCAATGGAAAAGTACTTTCGTTTAAAATAGCGACGTTAAAGGTTTTGAAGGTTCATTTGGTGTCCGTGAACGTCAATGTCAGCTGCACGGCGACGACTGCTCTCATGTAGGCCTACGCGTTCCAATAGATAGATAGATAGTACTTTATTTGTTGTTTAAATACATACAGAAACATGTAACCTAACAACAAAAAGGCGAGGTTCAATCCAACACGATTGATCTTCCACCTAAGCCATATACATACATAGAAATTTAACATTAATTATTTAAAGACATTTTACATTTTTTACAACAAAAGATAATATATACATGAAGAGAGTAGTTATAAAAAAAATATAGTACATATAAACGTAGAATCAATAAAACATTTTCTCAATGTTACACTAGCCAAGCCCTAGTACATATTCCGTTAACTTGTAATAGCAGCCTTCAATGAGGTATGTTTTAAGGTTCCTACTAAAGGTGTGTATAGATTTAGTATTTTTTATTTCATTTGGTAGGGCATTGAACATCTTTATGCTATTATTATGAGGGCTTCTCTGTGCCATACTAGTGTTGCAGCTGTTTTATGTGTAGATTAGAGCGCTTCTAGTTTTGATAAGAGTGCACATCACTATTTAGGGTGAAATTTTTGGCATTTCTTTTTACTTGCATGATACTGGTATGGATGTAGATACCTGGTACTGTTAAAATATGCAGCCTCTTAAAGATTGGTTTGAAGGATGTTCTTGGCCCTACACATACTATGGCTCTGACTATCCTTTTTTGCTGAAGTAATACTCTATTTGCTGTTGTACAATTTCCCCAGATCAGTATACCATATTTCAGAATAGAGTACACATAACCATAGTATGTTGAAAGGATAGCCTTTTGGTCACAAAGATGGCGTATTTGGCGAAAGGCATAGCTTATAGATTTAAGTTTCCCACATATAACATCTATTTGACTGTTCCATTTGAGGCATTGGTCAATTTCTATACCAAGTGACTTGATAGAGATGGACAAATTTACCTTGCAACTATTTTCAATACTTATTATGTTATCATTTTTGCTATGGCTAGCAGCAAATAGATAATTTTAGTTTTATCCATATTCATTACAAGTTTATTTAATCTGAAATAATGGTCCATCTGTATCATCGCCTCTTTCAGCAAGCAGATTAATTCATTTATTGAGTAAGCCATGAGTAGCACTGATATATCATCTGCATACATAGTAATTTTAATTTTAGTTATGATGTTTATCAGATACAGACTAAAATCATTTGTAAATAGAATGTAGAATAGGGGCCCAAGCACAGAACCTTGAGGCACCCCTACCTTAACTTGTAACTTTTCAGATTTTTTACTAGATGACACATTTCCCGACTTGTATCTAGTTTCCACATATTGAGTCCTATTTGACAGATAGGATTTGATCCAATCGTGGCATTTACCACGAATCCCATACATACTAAGTTTATTAAGTAGCAAAGTATGGTCAATGCAATCAAATGCCTTACTTAAGTCTACAAAAATTCCAGCAGTTAACCTACCCTTGTCGAGGGACTGGTAAATTTCATTTACAAAGTCTTGTAAGGCCGTTTCAGTTGAATGCTTTGCTCTAAAACCATGTTGATTTTCCATAATGATGTTGAACTTATCAGTAAAAGCTACTAGTCTTGTATGCATGGCGAGTTCAAAAACTTTAGAGAAAGCTGACAATAGGGATATGGGCCTATAGTTTTTAGTTTCCTGATGATCACCTTTTTTATAGATGGGGACAACACGTGCCTCTTTTAACAATTCCGGAAAGACCCCTTCTTCAATGACCTGTTAATTAAAAAGCACAATGGAGCTGCAAGGTGCATTTTCATTTTTTTTAGTATACTACATGGAAAATCATCAGGGCCATATGAATTTTTATTTGCAAGGTTGCTGATTATTTCAAGTATTTCTGACTCTGTGACGTTACTTAGAAATATGGATGTGCTAATACCATGGGTTAGCACCTCTTTACAATAGATAGGGGGGATTTGCGCTTGTATTGCTAGAGCAGCATTTGTGAAGTACTGATTGAACTCATTAGCCACTTCAAGAGGGTTTGACGTAATGTGCCCATCTTCGCATTTTAACCTAATATTTTTAGTTTCTTTATATTTACTTTTGCCTGTCTCTATTTTTTACAATATTCCACATACATTTAGATTTATTTTTAGAGTTGAGGATTTGATTAGAAAGGTGACATTTCTTTACTAGACATACTTTATTTCTGTACTTTTTTCTAAAAAGTCTAAGCGTAGCCCTTGCTTCTTCTTGATTACCCTTATTACTTTTAATTTTTTTATACAATTTCTTAAGGGTTGATTTCATTGATACAAGTTCTGAATCAGGTTTGACCATGCCACTTTTTTTTACGATTGTTAGTCTTTTTAAGAGGAAAACATATGTTAAAAAGAATTTTAACCTTTGAGATGAAGCAATTAAACATTTCATTTACCTCTGTAGCATTATAAACTTCATTCCATGTCTCTTCAGACAGTGTATATTCAAAATTACAGATATTTTCATCATTTAATATTCCCTATAAAACATTCCTGTCTTTTAAATAGCCTGGCTTATTTTTGCCTTCCAAGTTAATAAAAATTTCTTGAGCTAGGTGATCAGAGAGACATGGTTGGAATACCTTAACACATGTATCAGCCTTATTTAGGTTTGTTACAATGTTGTCAATACATGACCCCTTGCCCGTACAGACATCCCATCGAGTGACCTCATTTACTAGAGCACTGACTCCATAATTATTAAATAGGTCTATTACATCATTTTTCCTACTGGCTACATTTCAGGAAGTCAATGTTAAAGTCCCCACACATGATGATGGGGATTTTTAAGGTAGTTACCTTAAGCAGGATTTCCTCTAATCTTTCGAGAAACTGATCAAGCATTTCCCTGCAACATCTTTAGGAGATGGTGCTCTGTATATAGCTACAATTCCACAGTCAAATCCCGATTGTTTGTCAATTATACGTATGGCTGAAGCTTCTAGCACCTTCTCAACACTTATTTTATTTACTGATTTGAGCTCTTTAGAGGCACTAGCTAGATAATTCTTAACAAATATGCAAGTACCTCCATTTTTAGATTTAATTCTACTTATTACACTAACACAAGTGTAACCTTCAATATGAAATGTGTCAAATTCTATTTCTTGCATCCAATGTTCAGTTAAGCACACTATATCAAATTTGGTTTCATTCAGAAACATTTCAAGTTCATTCCGCTTGTTCCTTAGACATTGAATGTTTAGATGCAAGATTCGAAATCCTAGGATACTTTTACCTATGGCCCATGGGGTGTTTATTGGTGCTGCTGATAGCCGAAAAGGGTGGACTGTGTCGGTTGGGTTTTCTTGCACCAGCGGTAGATTTATTGGTTATTTATACTAGAAGAATTAGTATTAGTATTATTATATTTAGACAAACTTGTTGAAGACAGGTCAGTAAGACCACAGCTGTCTGTAGCAAGTTGGGTTAGCTGATCTAGTGTCAAGGCCTCATCTTCATCATCTTCTTTATAGTCTTTATAGCATTGGATCATAGCTGATGTAAGGAGGCCTGCATCCACGGGTGTAAGTCTACTTAAAGGCGTCTTCTGATTTGAACTTGGACCTATTCGAGTCCCCGTTATTTTGTTTAGATCAAGTTTGTTGAAGCACTTGGTTGAAATTCCTGCTCCCCTACTGATGGTTCCTTTCTGAGGTCTGCATGATGTAGTCTCTCTGGCTGACTGACTTTCTTTAATGGTGACCTTTTACGTAGTTTGATTGATAATGTGGATTGATATACTAGTTGGCTAGTTTTACTAACGGTGGTAGAGGTATTTGTGCTGCTGGCAGATGCAACTGGCATAGGTGCCAGACTGGGGGTGGGGTCCCCTTGACCTAATTCCCGGTCAATTAGGCAGGCTCCTTTTGAGCTAGACGTAGGCTTGGTGTGAGGAGGTGACACCTCCACCACCCGCGGCTGTAAGCCATCCCTTTTTTGTAAGCCAATTTCTACTAGGCCTACACTAATCTTTCTAGATATTAAAACTGACAGTTGTTGCTTGCCCTTCAGATTTAGATGTAGCCCATTCTTGGTGAAGTGCTCCCTACCTAGATTCTGCATAGGTAACACTTCCACCCCCAACACATTGTCCAGTAGCATATGAATTTTAGAGTTTACCATTGAAATTCTACCATTCACTCGCTCTCGGTCGTTTGTGTTTGGATAGTCAAATCTCGGTAGAATTTCACATACTATCACCCTGGGTCCAAAGGGGTACTGGGTTTGGCGTAGGGGTTTGAGGGCGTCCCTAATGTTATTTATATTGCCTTCAATGTCATTTGCTCCTGCAATGATTATCAACTTGTCATTTACACTTAGCCTAACCAATGTTTGTGCAAGTCCCTCCGTGACAGCTAGGGCTCCCGCTCCAGGTTTAACCATCGAGTTTACTTTATATCTGCCCTTTGTCCACACGAAGAATTAAGTTTATCACTTATCAACGATGCCAAGAATCTCCCGTGACTATCAGCCATAATTGTTATGTTTTGAACCGGGTCGCTCGTGGAGCTTTCATCATCAGTTGGTATCCTATCCTGTGCGATGACCGTGGTACTAGCGCTATCGTTGGATATGTTCACGAACTCTGTCATTGCTTCATTCGCGCTTCTTCGCTGCTGCGTTGTTTCTAAGGCGGTGGTTACACTTTTGTCATTACCGTGCATGTCCTTACCTAACCTTACTTTTAGATTATCAATTTCCCTCTGCATTGATTGAACTTGTAATATTAGCTCCCTGATTTTTAGTTCACATTCGCATTCATTAAACCTTTTATTTCTTGGATCTACGACAGGTAGAATTGAGTTCTCGTTAGTTAGATTTGGCGTGAGTATAGGCCTATTTGGCCACCTAGGCCTTGCCTGGGCCTCATCACCATGCCGTAGGCCTACGCAATCGCGGCAAAAGTTGCTAGTACCTTGCAAAACTGCACATTTATTATGTACCCAATTCGTGCATCGAGAACACTGAAACACAGGACCACTTGTTTTATAGCACACGGAACACTTTTTGTTTGATTTTGAGTTAAATATTACGGAGCTACGTGAACACGACCTTATACCTGCGGCCATCTTGGCGGGCAACAAGTGTTGTTGTGTTGTTGTTGTGCAATGGACTGTACTCGCCTGAGTCACGTTGAACGTGTGAGTCAAGTTCACTGTTTGGGTCATATTCAACTCCTCACAAGTTGTAATTATTTATTGTAAACAGAAATAAGTAAAAAAAACGACGATGGGGGGATCAATTAACAAAACATTGAGGGGGGTCCCGTTAATGAACAAGTACCGTTTTTTTTTTTTGTATAATAAAAACTTTATTAATGTGGGTCGATATACCCCAAAAATCAATTCCGTAGCTTATATATGACTCAAATAATGAATAGTAGCATATTTTGGCTGTGGGGATGTTACTTATCTGCCTGATGGTCCTTATAGCATAACAAGACGAATAAAGTTTTGATATTAATTAGGGATGCACATCGATACGTTTTTCATTATCGATTATCAAAATGGTAAAGTCATTATCGAATCGATATTATCAATAATATCGATATCACCAACAAAGCCTGTTCCGACCTATAAGTGGAACCTCAAGTGTGGCAAGTGTAAGTCAAAACAATACAATTGCGTTTCTTTCGCTGCCTCGCTGTCATCTGTTTATGGTTTCGTCATCGACTGATAGCTCATTTCCAAACATAAATCTCCAGTGTGACACCATCAGCCCAGCCAGTGCATGGCACAACGTTAGATAATAGTTTGGTTCGTGCACTATTAACCAAATATTTGATATTTCGATAATCGATAATGAATTTTGGTTATCGATTATCGAAATAATATCCATTATTGATTATCGATCGATAATATCGATTATCGTGTGCATCCCTAGTATTAATGTATTGATGTATTGATATGATCGTGCCATGTTAGATGTTGGTCTATTGTTAAGCCTAAAAATACATTTGATGAAACTTGTGTTATATTTGAATTATCTGAAAAATTAGTTAGATACCGTATGGTAATTTATTTAAAGATTTAATCTTCTGAATTGAGTGAAATTGGATACAGTTTTTTTTTGGAGTTTAAAATAAGCTTGTTAGCTGTAAACCACCCATTTGAATCATTTAGTCTTTCTTCTGATTTATCCCGAAGAGCTTTGCTTTCATCAGCCTTTATGACTGTGGAAAAATCGTTAGCAAAAAGTTCAGCATCATCTATACTTTCAGTTAGATCATCAATAAAGACAATGAAAAATAAAGGGACAAGAATTGACCCTTGTGGTACACCACATATACTTTTCTCAGAGTCCGAAATGGTATGTGAAATTTTACTATTTTCATTGCTAGTTATTTCTACATATTGTACTCTGTTTGTTAGGTATGATTTTAATAATTTTAGCGCATCACCACGTACTCCATAATATTCTAATTTAGTGAGGAGTATATTGTGATCAACACAGTCAAAAGCTTTGGTGAGATCACAGAATATACCCAGAGTATCAATATTTGAATCCATTTCACTAGTTACGTTTAATAGAAATCTTCTAATTGTATCACTAGTAGATTTTTCCTTTCTGAATCCATTTTGTCTTTCTGTTAGAATGTTGTGCTTTTCTAAAAAGCTTATCAATCTGTTATAAATAATTCTTCCCAATATTTTTGAAACAGCAGGTAGAATAGATATTGGTCGATAATTACTTGGAAGGAGTTTACTTTCTTTTTTATGTATGGGAATTATTTTGGATATTTTTAATGATTATGGAAAGACCCCAACTTTTATTATTATTATTATTATTATTATTATTATTATTATTATGTCTCTATTTGCAACAGGCAATGTAGCCCACTAGTGCAAATTTAATAGAGAAGGGAGGAGGGGAAACCCGGTACCGGCACATAGCCTACTCCTACCGAAAAGTACCAAGGGGACCAACGGCTTTACGTCCCATCCGAAAGGACGGTGTAACTTTTGACAGTCATATAGGTTCCTCCACTAACCCGGACTGCCGAGCAGACGGCGCCAAGGAGAACGAAGCTGTCACACAAGCTTACGAACCCTAGTCTGCTCTAGCCAGCGATATACGTGTGTTTCAGGGCAGAGCGGCGACCCACTCAACCCCTGACCACGCCCGATGTTGCTTAACTTCAGTGTTCGAGTGGGAACTGGTTAAACGACCGCGGCTAAATCGCTGGCTGGTATTGAAAATGTCACATAGAGGTGCAGCTAACATATGGATACATTTCTTAAACAATAATGGATATGCCATCTACTCCTGCAGAGTGAGATGATTTTAACTTACCAACAATATTTTTTATTTCTTAAATCAGTCTCATAAAAATATATAGAATTTACTGGGCTCTTGTTTGTCTTATGCAAGTAATCAATGAAAGTAAGATTTTGATTATTTCCTTGATTTACTAAGTTATTTGTTAAGTCAGAGGCTTCATTATCAAAATAGCTACTAAGGATTTTTGCTACCATTTTAGAGTCATTTATTAATTCGTTGTTACTGTTGAGTAAATTAATATTTTCATGGGGCTTAATAGGTTTTCTATTTGTCTCTGAATTTATAATTTTCCAGTTACACTTTGACTTATTGTCAGCTTGAGATATACTGTCTTTAATTTGATTACTTTTTGCTGTTTTTAAAACTTGTTTATAAATTTTTAAATATGATTTAACGTAAGTTTAAAGGAACGTCACGTTTTGGAAATGAGTTTTTATATAAAGAAGACTTCTCTTATTTAAACTCGAGATTTTTATACCCTTCGATATCCAGTTTTACTTTTTGTAGAATGGTTTATTTTTTATAGTTTTAAATGGATAATTTTCACTGATATATGACTGCAGCTTCTGTATAAATGTATTGTATTTATCATCAGCCAATTTAGCTTGTGATACATAATCCCACATTTCTTCTTCAAGCCTCTTGATAAGATTATCTAATGTGGTTTCACTTAATAATTGAATTGTTTTTGTTGTTATTGGAGGAATAAAATTGTTACATTGAATGTTGATTTCTTGAGCATAATGGTCGTTGCCATGACATTTTCTGGAGACCTTCGAAATCTCTGAACTTAGAACTGCCACGTTTTTGAGCGCAATCGAAAAATTATTTCTCATGAAAATCGCAATTTTACGATTTTTTTCGATTTTTTAAAAATGTCTTCGACTTTATAACACCTAGCCTACATGCTTTGTCCGATTTTAATGTTTTTTTTACAGAACCATAATTTTATGAATTAAGATATTCGTGTGAAATTTGAGCGCAATCGAAAAATTATTTCTCATGAAAATCAAAATTTTACGATTTTTTTCTTTTTTTAAATTACGATTAATTAAAAAAAAAAAAATTAAAGTTTATTTTTTATTTAATTTTAATTAATTTAAAAAAAAATCTTCATCTTAGTAATGATTTTTTCACAGAACAACAGAAAATCGGCATAACACATGGCAGCTCAATGCACCAATTACGCTCATCTAACAACGCGGCGGGACTTAAGCGTTTTCCTAGTATATTTTCATTATTAATCAGTATATGTTGTGGGAATCGCGAAAAGGGACCTTCGGGACCAATCCAAAAAAACACACAAAAGCCATAGTTTACAAATTACAAATAATGCGCCAAACATAGCCTAACTATTTTTAAAGTTATTATTAATATTTCAATGTATTTATATAGGTATTATTACTCTTTATTTTTTAATTATTTTTTATTGGGTACTTTGAATTTAAAAAAAAGAGTGAAAAAGTATTTTTTAAGTGAGAGTTATTTGTATAGGCCTAGCCTATATATTATTACTAGGAAAACGCTAAAGTCCCATCGCGTTGATGGATGAGCTTTTTTAAAAAAAATTAGTATGCGTGGGATCTCTTTACTTCTTCAAGTTCCATTGCAAAATCATTTTTGTTAAATTAGAATAATTTTTATAAAGTACTAATTGCTAGGGTAATTAGAATGTCAAATATCTGTAGGCCCGAAGATTGCTTTATGAACGCATTAAGAGGGAGGGATAGTAGCGAAATTAAAATCACGCGAAATTACAGTGTTTTTGTGATATCTCGAGAACGATGCAAAATATCTGAAAACTGATTGCAGACAGCCCTGTGGTTTTGTTAGAGTAATATAATGCAAGAAAAAATATTCAAATATAATAATCGGTGCGGTTTGTATAAGAAATGCATTTAATTAATTAAATATATCAAATAAAAAACTTAATTACCATCACATTACAATATTTTTTCGTACAGGCTATAGTTCTTCCAAAACCACAGGGATGTCTGCAATCAGTTTTTAGTAGGGCTGGGCAAAAAAATCGATATTTCAATATGATATCGATAATTGGAAAAAAATTCGATACCGATATTTGATTTCATATCGAAATATCGAAATTTACACAAAAAATGCTAAATTTCGAAATTTTGGTGGAGGTGTCGGGTAGCTAGTCTAAATTAAATTACCCTGGCTGGTGCATTTGCTGGGGGTGCCGGGTCATAAAACGCGATTGTGAGATCGTAAATAGGTCTATGGTGACACCTTATCAACCCTATTTGGCCAAAATTATGAAAAAAAAAAAAAAATTATTTTTTACAAACAATTACATTTCGATATATCGATATCATATCGAAATTGTTCGTGTGATATCGATAATTGAATGATATGTCATAGCCCAGCCCTAGTTTTGAGATATTTTGCATCGTTCTCAAGATATCACGAAAAAACTGTAATTTCGCGTGGATTTAATTTCGCGACTATCCCATCCTCTTAAAGGTGATTGTTGTCAAGTTTCTATAGTAACTTGTATTGTTATACATTTAAAAAAAACTCGTATTAAAACCTTTATTTCTATGGATTCTGGGTAACTTTTTCAACTTTTTCTTTCAAAAGGTACTACATCACCAAAACCTTAATGTCCATGTATAATATGAACATTGTGGCCCCACGCGTTTCGTCAGAATCGGACCAAATGACACGAAAATACCGCACTAAAAATCGAAAAAAAAATCGTAAAAGTACGATATTCATGCGAAATATTTCTTCGATTGTACCCAAAAACAATACACCTCTAAGTTCAGAGATTTCGAAGGTCCCCTCCAATTTTCATCAAGATCGGATATTCCGTTTGCCTGGTAGTTAGCTAACAAACAGAAAAAAAAAAAAAAAAAAAAAAAAAAAAACACCCGAGCTAAATTTTTGGGGGTCAGTGAAATTGAAGTCCGCTTCGCTCATCCAATCATAAAAAATTATAGTTATTTTGTTATACCGTAAAAAAATACTGTAACTTTGCCAATTCTTTAAGATAAATGGAAAATGTGTGATACAAAAATTTGGCAAATTTAATACCCTTCAAATCGACATTAAAACCTGCGTTTGATATATGAATCTCGAAGGTCCCTTTCCGCGATTCCCATCACATATTGCTTACCTTGTACTTTGATATCAGTCAACAAGATATTTTAACCGGTCACTTAATATGAGCGCAACAACAAACATGGCCACTCGTAATTATTGTAAACCAGAAATACCTTATTGTGATCACAGCCCCCTATTAAATTAAGTAACATATCCTTTCGAAGAAAGATTAAGTCCATGATAATATACCACCTTGATCATGACCATAGTGTGAGGGTCTAACTCTAAAAGGCTTAGCAAACATGTAAATGTTACTTCCTCATGTAGCTGTCTAGGCTAATTACAAATCCTGAGCTATACGCCATGGGCACATACCTGCAGGAAAACCTCTGGAGCAATATAGTCAGGAGTACCAACAGTGCTGTAAGCTAGTGCTCGTCTGTTTTTCTTCCAACTTTCTGCACGCCTTTTACTATCCATGGGGCTAGACGTGAAATCAGATGGCTTGGCCTGACTAAGATCTCGATAGAAGTCGGTTCGATGGGACTTCTTTAATCCTGTACACAGCCCGAAGTCAGACAGCTTGATGTGGCCTCGAGCATCCAACAGCAAGTTGTCTGGTTTTATGTCCCTTAGGAACAAGATAAAGGACATTTTAATTTACATTATGCAGTTTGGAGTGTCAGGGTAGTTCCAAATAACAAAAGGTCTGAGGCAGGGAAGTGTGTTGTCACAATTGTTATTCATAATCATGATGGATGATATCCACAACAAGGTAAAGATGGAGGCAATGGAAGATGTGGAGGTAATGTTGTTTGCTGATTTGTGGCATGAGGAGGTAGTCTTGAGATATGGACTTGTGGAATAGGAACATTGAAGAAGCAGGTATGAAAATAAGCGTGATAAAGAGTGAGGTTGTAACTATGCAAGGAGAAGGAGACAAAGGGAATTATCAAGCACAGATCAATGTTGGAGAAGAAACCCTGAAAGTGGTGAATAGTTTTAGCTATCTAGGAAGTGAAGTAATGGCAAATGGAAAGATTAAAAAGGAAAGAAGATAAACATCAGAATACAAAAGGCCAGTAACTTCTACCAGTGTGTGCCTGGCCTGGTGAGGGATGGGGTGGGATAGGGAAATATCTATCCAGTGTGAGATGACACTATATAAAACCTATTTCATACCGATCCTTACGTTCATGCAGAAGAAACCTGGACAATGGGAGATCGAGAGGAGAGTCAGATGCAGGCAGCAGAGATGAGATTCCTGAGGAGCACAGTGAGCAAGACAAGAAGGGACAGAATAAGTACATAAAGATGAGAGAAATGCTGTGTGAACACACAGGATGGGAAGGACGGTTGAGATGGTGACATATGAAACTAATGGGGGAAGATAGGATGCCCAAGAGAATGTATGAAAGACGGATCAAAGTAGGAAGAAGAAGATTGGGGAGGCCAAGGAAGAGATGGAAGGACACCAATACCATAGCAGGAGACATTGAGGCAAGAGGAGATAGCTGGGAATATATGAAACAGATACGAGTATGGGAACATAGAAATAAGTGAACAATTTGGTTGATGAACCCAAGCTGACCCTGCCAGGAGCAGGAAATGGCAATGGATAATGATGATTATTATTATTACTATTATTATTTATTTAACAATTTCTTAGGTACAATAATTCATATAGATACAGACTTACGCTAGAAAGTGGACACAGGTAGGCGTAGATCTACATCTATATGCAAATATTACTAAGACATTATTAAGCAGGTTAGAAAGAGCTAAAAGCTCCATGACACATAGTGCTAAACCTGCTTTTTAAACTAATTAAAAATAAAATACTAACTTAAATGAGGATGATAATAGACGATAGTGCAGAGCATAGTAGAGTAGAAGAAAAAGAAATGTGGGCGAGTTTTTTTTTATGAACCAGGCAACAAAACATAATAATATACCGAATTCATGTACCAAAAAATAGCAGTGTTTGTCAGTACAAATGTCATTAGTTATTACTAGGGGTGTCAACGATTACGATTAAATCGATTCGATTAATCGATTATTAATCGAAAACATTTAATCGATTTTAAATTTTTGCGCTTTTTTAAATTTAGTTTTCAAGATCCGCCGCCTATTACCCGCGAGAAACGTTCCCGTACGTTACGTTTTCCCGCCAAATACGCCGTGATAACCGCCGATTTAATGTCTTGCTCGCCCGTGAGATACGTTTCCATCAATTTCTAGCACGCGAGATTGTTCCCGATCCACATTTGATTGAAGCGACGTCGCAAAATACATTGTTCGTACCAGCCTTGCCTTGTCATCATGTGCGCATGCGCTGGCCGTGCAAGGTCGGAAGGAGTGGGCGGAGTTAAAGCTGCATTCTGTTCAAGCGTTCCACGCGGCGTAGTTGGCGCGGCAGCCAATAAACACAGTAAACGCACTCAACGCGCCTGAAACGCCGAGCAGTAATTGCACCTTTACGTAACATGGCGTCTCGAGTGTGACAAAAGTGATTGCTCTGGTGTTGTGTTTCGGCATAGGCCAAGAGTTTTCGACAACATGGCATCAAACAATTGAATTTGATCACCGCATTGATGCCAATTTCATCTCGTATGCTTTATCTACCCCTCCACTTCCTCTTGATTATGCTCCTGAGTCCCGACTGTCTTCTTCGAGATTGTTGTGCGTGCTCAAGTCCCCGCCACGGCGCCGATGCGAACTCGTGCCTTGCGCGGGCGATTCAAACTAACCGAAACCAGACCGAAGTTTGAAAGAAACTTGCTACTATACCGACATTGTACAAAACGATTAAAATCGATTAATAATCGATTATGGAGGTGAAAGTGAATTCGATTATCGATTATAATAATTTAATCGTTTGACATCCCTAGTTATTACATTATGAAATGACATTATGAAAGAGCTCAAGACGAATCGCTGTTGCATGCAAAGGATCGAGTAAAAGATCCCAGGATTTTTATTTATGCAGACGACGGTTACTTACACAATTGGCTAATATATTCAAACAAATAAAAATATTAACATTTTTTCCCCAAATATTTTACATTTAATTTGAGCATTGTTGTAAAATTTTCCATTTGCTCGAAAAGATTCAACTAATGCTTCCTTTTGCCTGTAACTATAAGCACTAGGCAGTTTCATATCATCTAAAATAACATTTCAAATACAAAGCATATCTTAACATACTGTAATAATAAATAAAATACTAGCCTATAAAATATCAATCATCCAGTATTGAGGATGCTACTTTTAAAAAAGTAGCATGCTATCGCTATTGCTAATGCAACTGCCCCAAAAAAGTAACTTTGCTACTTTTTTGCTACTTTCCTTCAGATGTAGATGCTACATTTTTGCTACATGATAAATGTAGCACACTAGTTTTCCGCTACATGTGTTTATTAGAGGAACGTTGGACTCTCAAATTTGCTAAAGCTTTTTGACGTAAGCCAAAATGATTTATTTATTCATTCACTCAAATACAGCACTGCTGCCATTTTACATTGAGGTAGGCCTACTAAGATAATAAATTTAAAATCATATTATAAAAACATAAAACGTAATAAAAAACAGTAGAACATAAACATTTCAGTAAACATACAGTTGGTTAACATTATAACCTATATAAATCTATAAATCAATGGTTAATAACATATGATAATGTACAATGAAGTATCTATACGATGATGAATTGATGATTTATAAAGTACTGATATGTGTAAAAAAAGAACAAAACAATTAAAAAAACAATAAAGAATCAATTTGTTTTAAAACTTAAGCTTAACTATCCGATTAATGATTTGTGAGATGCCGAATTGATGTTAAAAAAGGCCGAAATTTATTAGCAAAAATGTCAATTGATGGAAATTGTGAGAAGGAGTTGAAAGTTGTTGTTGGATGAGCGTAGCGAGCGAAGCGAAGATTCCATTTCACTACACTGGAGAAAAAAATCCGGATTTTTTTTTTCTTTTCTTTTCTTTTGTATTTTTGTGTGTTTGTCCGCACGATTCCGGCCAAACCGATACTCCAATTGCGATGAAATTTTATGGAGGCCTTCGAAATCTCTGAACTTAGAACTGCCACGTTTTTGAGCGCAATCGAAAAAATATTTCTTATTAAAATCTCAATTTTACGATTTTTTTTTCGATTTTTGACAAATTTCTTCTACTTATAACACCTACATGCCTTATCCGATTGTTATGATTTTTCACAGAACCATAATTTTATGATTTAAGATATTCGTGTGAAATTTGAGCGCAATCGAAAAATTATTTCTCATGAAAATCGAAATTTTACGGGTTTTTTCTTTTTTAAAACAATTCTTTGACTTTTAACGCCTACGTGCTTTATCCGATTGTGATGTTTTTTTTACAGAACCTTAATTTTATGAATTAATATATTCGTGTGAAATTTGAGCGCAATCAAATAATTATTTCTTATGAAAACCGCAATTTTACGATTTTTTTCTTTTTTTAAATTACGATTTACTAAAAAAATTAAAAATTGAAGTTTATTTTTTATTAATTTTTTATAATAATTAATTAATTAATAATTAATTAATTATTAATTATTATTATTAATTTTTTAAATCTTCAACTTAGTAATGATTTTTTCACAGAACAACAGAAAATCCGCATAACACATGGCAGCTCAATACACCAATTACGCTCATCCAACAACGCGGCGGGACTTAAGCGTTTTCCTAGTTGATAATTAACAAACCAATTTAGCAGGTGTGTTTTTTCCGCGCTTTTCTGGAAAGTTACGCTCTTGCGGGAAGCGGGAAGGGAGGGAGATAGGCGTGAACAAATAGTCATCCCCACCGCAACAAAACATGGCAGTAGTGCAATCCGAAGAGAGGTAACGCACCAACAAACAGCACCTTATCTGATTTATTGCGTGCCTAACTCAACTCCTTCGACGAGAACTCTGTCATGGTCAACTTACATTGCCAGCAATATTATAGTGGATGCATAAATGTGTAGATAAATATCTATCCAGTTGTAATCACTATCTGAAAGTTTTATCTGGTGTACGGAAATGAATAACATTTTTATAATTTATAATTTTATATTTTACACAGTATGCTATTGCTATCAAAATTTGTTTTTCTCCCGTGGCAATGAAATACTTAATTTCATTAGCATTGACAGTTGAATAATGGTTACATGATTGTGCAAGTGATGCAATATAAATACAATATAAGTAACTTTATCAAAATATCAACTCTATAGTCCTAAACACTAATCATCTCAATAAAATACTGAGGGAAATACTACACTAATCCCGTTTGCAATTCAAACACATGACTCTAGTTCCATAAGCAATAACGTCATAAATCAAGACAAGAGTATTCTTTGCTGTACAGCGTTCTATCGCATCTATTCATTAAATACAGAGGTGTAGGTTCTCAGTTCGAACCCTAGTCTAGTTTGAAATGTTTCACTTCAATTCAATTAAACGCTCACTTTGTGTAATCTAGTATTACACAATCAGTCACCCTTTGGGATAAAAGTCAGTGGCGTCAACAATCAATTGTGCAGGGCGTGCAACCACAGGCGGCCCTTCCCCAGGGCCGTTTTTTTAACACTGATCCTGTCCATTACTCTAGACAGTTTATGACGATTAGTACCCGATTTTCGAGATAGTAATTTTCATATATTGGAAACTGGGGCTTCGCAAACGTGACACGTTTTCTTGAAAGTACGTATATGTGGTTGTTGATTTCATTACATTCACATTGCATCTATGAGTTGGACAATAACCAATAACCACAACCATACATTAAAATGCATAAAAAATATCCCCGCGTCTGCGGAAGAGAGCCTCTTGAAAAAATGTAATCACTTTTTTGCTAAGTATTTTTGCAGACTGCAAGCAGCAGAGATGAAATTTCTAAGAAGTGCGGTGGGCATAACAAAACTAGACAAGGTACGAAGCATAACAACAAGATACAAATTAGGAGTGGAAAGTCTACGAGATAAAATAGGAAGAGAAACACTCAGGTGGTATGGACATGTAAGAAGAATGAAGCAAGACAGAATCCCAAGACGAGAATTTGAACGTACATGTGGGGGAGTACGAAGAGTTGGCCGGCCAAGAGATAGATGGCGGGACCAAATAACGCGAAGCATCGAAGAAAAAGGGAAAACATGGGATAGGGTTAATGAAGAAAGACTCTGGGAGGACAGGAAGAAGTGGAGAGAATTATTAGAAATACCGGTTATGGAAGAAAACGAGGAAGAAGATGAGGGGTGCTCAGCCTGGCTAGCAAGCACTAGAAGATAGCCCGAGAAACTGGTGACTCGTCACCCCCCGACCCGACGAATGTTGGAAAAGGGTGTTTGATATATATATATTTATTTTTATTTAATATATCTTGCGGTCTAAACATATGTTTTTTTATCCATTTTCTAAAATATGTAACTATGTACAAATATGGTAAATAAAATTGAAACCTGACACTATAAGACCACCAAAACACTTTTTTGACATATTTCTGATCTGGCAAACTGTAACCGTACGACACCCCTCGAGTGGACTTAGGTTCTTGTGGTCACAGGTGTTGGAACAAGTCTACCAGTGGACAAACTCATTTTGTTCGGAGAAATTAATTTAAATAAAATAAACTTGATTTTATGGATTGGGCTATAAATAATTAAGAATCACAAGAAAATTTCATACTAAATTACACTAAGAACCTTGTGATTCGATTCAGTTTTATCTCTGTTAAATAAAAATCTAGTTTCCTAGATTTATTAGTTTATATTCTAGCATTTAAATTCATTGTGTGTGTTACGACGGCTGTTTGAGCATTTTGCGATGGCGCCATGATAAATTGCGCATAATTGCCACAAAGTTCACGTTTACTGATCTGTGATTGGTTGAAGAGCTTTCGGTGGTCACTAGTGAGCTTGTTAATCCTCCATCTTGGAAGATAAGGGAAGTTGGAAAAGAGGCGTTTTGTCGGAATGGAATTGATTTTTTGTGTGAGCGGGTGGACCGCCACACAAGTTCATATTACAAGATAATTAGGTCCCTAAAGTGAGACGGGAGTTACGCAAAGTGTGATTACTAATTAAATCGACAACTGGGGTAATTAGAAACCCAAAAGTTTAAGAAATATAAAATAAAAGGACCAAGTTACGAGCGGTCCAAGTATTTCGTTAGGTCGAAGCGAACTACCGAAATTTCCGAGAACGAACGGCGATACCTATACTGAAAACACTTTCAGCATAGGAAATACGGATTAATATTGTAACGAACGTGAAGTCAAAAGCGAGTTGTGTTATTTGAGCCGAGAGCGATAAAGCGACAAATTGTTCGCGAAAAGACGCAAGATGGCGACCAGAATCAAGGCGATGAACCAAGCGGGTGATAGTAGTGAGTTACAGGAATGCAAGATAAGCAAGTGTCGGGATAGAATACTAGTATATCTAATCTATTAGCAAGTGCGACATCAATCAATTCGGAATTAAAAATGAGAAAGTGCCGGCATCTGAAGAATTTTAGCGAAGCTACGATAGTGAGACGTCATATCATGATATAATTATGATTAAGTTCTAGTTTATTAGCAAAGTCAGGGCGAACATTTCAATTAATAATACATTAAAAATCCGTTGGAAAGAAATGAACGTTGATCTAACAGAATATTAATGGAAATTCTCTCAAATAAGTTGAGACGTAGACTTATGATAATGTCAGGATACGGGCTAGGATATTTACGTCAGATAAGGTAGGAACTTTGACTGAGTCGTTGTTGGTTCGATATCTGCTTCAATGCGAAGAGTCAGTCGAATGGCTAAGTTCAGAAAGTTTAACTATGATTTGGACTTAGTCCATCATTCTTGTCTTAGGAGTTTGTAACTCTGACTTGTGAAACGTACTTACAAGTAATTCACATTAATTGAGACGATTTAGTTTACTGAATCGGTAATTGATTCGGCGTGATCGCGAGTTACTCGACTAAGTCACATGATTCAATATTCGCTGATTAAGAATCAACAAGGATTCTTGGTTGGTATCGACACATCGTGGTAGGATGCGCGGTTGCAGAGGGCCTTGACTCGCTTGATTTAAGTCCCTGAATGGATAAAGCGATGGCTCAAATAATTTATTATTATTTATTTTTCCAGATATAAATACTAAATGTGAATACAGATGATCGTTATGGCTTATTAGGGATATAAATGGAAATTTTCTGCAAATGGCGGACGTTTAAGATTCGGTAATGTTCGGCGTGATTTCGTGACGTCAGAGTAGGAACTTTGACCTGAGCTGTGCTTGGTTCCCGATATAAATCGAAGCCAATGGAATGGAATGGATTGTTACAAAAAGAAAGATGGCGATGTTTATTGATTGTTAGAATATCTGTCAAAGTGCTATCTGACTGTGTGAAGGACATTTAGAGTATTTCTACGATTTATTGAGACGATTTATACTCACCGGTAACTAATTAAGTGAGCGACAGAATTACTACAATAAAATCACGGTATTAAATATTGGGTGAATTAAGAACCTCAAGACAAGGATTTCTACGGACGGACAACATCGTGGTAGGACAAGACCGGATTACAAGAGATCACTACATGACTGGATCTTCATTACGTGTTGATTGGATAAAGCCGAACTGTTCTTCCACGGCATGCGAGCGTGATGCGATTTCCTTGAGCTGACAAGTGATGAGTATTTTACCCTTTTATTAAATGCCGCTTTGTTAAGGCCTTATGTAAAAACCTTAACCTTCAAAAACACTTTTCCAATCTGTCCATATGACTTTATCTTTATTTATAAAACATGTAATCGCTAGACAGAATTCAGTGCTGAATAGGTAGGACACATGTTATGTATTCTCCAATTGAGAAAAAGCAACTGTTAACAGGAGAATACAGCCCAATCTATGAATCCGAGACTGCATTGCTTCCTTCTAATTACTGTATCACGAATATCTATTTTACATAATAAGTTACTTTCAGCGGAGTCCAGTCTTTGACTCAGTGGATGTCTCAATTTTGGAGGGTTTGGTGAGTCGATGTTTGTATGTATGGTTGATAGGAGTATCCCTGATAGGTTGAGCAGTTCAGTATACACATTAGGTAGAGACAAGTGTTTAGAAAGGGAGAGTAAAGAAGGTCGGTTAAGTTATAATGACACCCAATGTGGGGCTTTTAAAAGGAGCGTGGTAGATTCGGTTACAATGGTACCCATAGTGGGGCTTTGAATATGCCTACATCAGCACGCTCAGGTCGGTTCCGTTATAATGACACCCAACGTGGCGGATTTCTTTTGAATGTTTACTAATCGCCCGAGATTGAGAGACTAGTGTTCTGTCGACTGAGTTTTAGCATTGTTGTTCGCAGTTTTGATCTGACGTTTTTCGTGGTTGAACTAGGCATAGTCAAGGGAAAGAGGAGTTTCTGTGCTCTACGGTGGAATTAGTGAAGGGGTTATTGCATATCCGAGTATGGTTTATAAATAAACAGAATGCCGAGAAGAGTCAAGTTGGTGATTGGCGCGACTAGTGATCCAGATGCGGAAACGATCGTACGAACAGAGGAAAATCGAGTGATAGAAGTAGAGAAGAGTCAGGCAAGAGTTTCACTCACTGACAGCGATAAAGAAGGGGATAAGAGCCAGATAGAAGAGTGTCACGAGTAGGGATGACGAAACCCGACATTTTTACGACCCGGGTACCCGTCCACATTACCCGCGGGTTACCCGGGTAGTAACACAAAAAAATCGTGTGGGGTGTCTAATGAACTGTGAAGAAACGCGTTCATCAATTATCGTAATATCTCGGACGTAGGCCTAATGCTGTTCTATAAACAATGACGTGCCGATGAAGTAGTATTTCATAATCACGAAAGAGGAACAGCAGCAGGCCATTAAGATAACACTCACTGTTCGATGCATCTGCTTTATATCTTGACACAGTCAAGTCAAGGTCACGACTCACGATGGATACGTTGGCGCGTGGCGTGGTTGGGGGGGGGGGACTGGAGCCCAAATGAGAGTAAACAAAATAAGGAAATGTTTATCACCATGGGTGATGGCTTTTAAGTTTTGACTTCTAGCAGATTGAAAACATAAGTGATGTTGTGGTAATTATTTACGCGGTATAATCTCTGGAAGATCTCCCACGAGTGGTTAGGCAGGAGGGGGGGGGGGGCATACTCAGCACACTGCCACAAGTCGGCGGCATGAACAAAGGACAGTATAATTCAAAACAAAAACGCCGCCAAGCACAAAAGATATGAGAAAGCGCATGTTAACATTAGCCTTCCGCCTACAATGTGACACCTCAATTCAGGAACCGGGTTTTACGGGTAAACGGGTCGTCGGGCGGGTACCCGATACCCGTATCGGGTATCTTCCTTCTATCTTCCCTAGTCACGAGTAGTAGCTTGTTTGTGTCGAGAATTCGTCTTAACTGTCATAATGTCATATCGCGAAGCAAGAAGATGCTTTTCAGGATATTCGTATATGTGGGCAAGATGAAGAGAAGAGGGAAACGGATAGGCCTACTTGGTGGGAAATAGAAGCTGAACGGGAGAGGTGTGAGGAGCATGACAGAAGACAGGAGCAGGAAATGCTTAGAGAAGCTGAACGGATAAGAATGATGAGGAAAAGACTTGCGGAGATAGAGGCACCAATAGCCACAAATATAAGTCAAGCTAAAATAGATGAAGAAAACGCTAGGTTGGCTGAGGCGAGTAAAGAAGAAGATAGAATAAAATTGTTACAGATCTTCGAACAAATGAGGAAAGATAGAGAAAATCAGGAGAAATTAGTTGAAGATAATCGGAGACTTCAGGCAGAAACAGAGGTCAAATTAGTTGAAGAGAATCGTAGACTTCAGTCAGAAAAACAAGCGAAGATTAAAGAAGAAAATGGTAGGAAAATTGAAGAAATTAAATGTCGACTTGCAGAGGTTATGGATCAAATCACTGAAGAAAATCGGAGACTTCAGAAGAAAGAGCAGGCTAAAATTGCTGAAGAAAATAGGAAAATTGAGGCAAAGAAGCTGGCTAAAATTGCTAAAGAAAATAGAAAAATTGAGGTTGAGAAGCAGGCTAAAATTGCTGAAGAGAATCGGAGACTTCAGGTAGAAGAGCAGGCTAAAATAGTTGAAGAGAATAGGAAAATCGAAGAAGAGAATTGTAGGAGTTTAGTTGAAGAATATAGGAGAATAAATGAAAAGAAGATCAATGAAGAGAAGATTCGCAAGATTAGTTAGATGAAGAGTTAGATGTTGGTAAAGAGCTTCGTGGTATTATTGAAGAGATGAGTAGCAATGAGCTTTGTGAAGAAAATAAGGTTAAAGAAGAGTTCTGTGAAGAGATGGAAGTTGATGAGGAGGGCGAAGCAATAACCGCAGATGTGAAAGATGAAAGGGAAAAAGTTTGGGAGATTCGAATCCAGAGAAAACATGTGTTTAGGTTTGAAAGGAGACGAGTCATAGAGTGTAAGTGGGTGGACTGGCGACCTGGAGAAAAGTGTATGTTACGAGAGCCGAAAATGCTAGAGCGTAAGATGTTTATGTTTGACGCACTAGGAGGCAGAAAACGAATAAACAAAGGACTCCATTCAAGCGACATGCGGTTTAGTAGTTGTGTGGACGAAATTCGAGTGGGTCGGAAAACAACAAAGCAGTTTGTTGATAGAAGGGGTGAGCAATCTAGTGTTCGCAAGAGAGGCAGGCAAGTCCAAGGACGTATGATTGTTCGGGTCGGGGTCATGGGGTAGAAAAACCGTTGGGTATAAGCGCCATTCAACAAAAATACGTCATGGGTCATTCGACATAAAAAAATGTGCAAAATGCGCCATTCAACATAAGGGTCATTCGACCTAAAATGTAGGTTGAGCGGCCCGTCCCGAGAGGGTCATACCACCTAAAGCACGGATTTATACTGAATGACTCCTCCAGTATGGGTCATTCGATATAAAATTGAGTTTTTATACGCTGTGGTCCATACCGTACGTACCTTTCAATAGAAACCGAATTATATTGAATGGCGCTTATACTGAATGGTACATCACATTAAATAAATATTATTAAAGTACTAAATTTGTCGGTAAAGTTGACACAATGTTTTAGCTCGAACGACCCGTCGCGACTGACCTTTCAGTATAACGTTTTATACTGAATGGCCCATCGCGACGGGGCGTTTGGTATAAAGTTTTAGCTCGAACGACCCTTCACGACCGACCATTCAGTATAACGTTTCATACTGAATGGCCCATCAAAATTTTAGGTCGAACGGTCCATTTCGAAGGGTCATTCAGTATCTAGATGCCCGTTAGGGCGCCGCAGCCAAGCCGCGGTGCGCTACACACTCAGGCACCTTATACAGCAAGCAGAGTTGGGGTGATTTCGAGGTGTCACCCAGCCATCAAGAAACGTGGTGTGAACTTGAAAACTATCAAAATCGAGGGGATTTAGGTACCCGACAACACATGCCAAATTTGGTTGGGGTACGAGCATTCCTTCTTGGTGAAAATATGACTTGAAACATGCTCAAAATCACTTTAAGGACGTTAGTTACTACTGGCTACTCTACTCCTACTATCTAATTCGTCAGTTTCAATTGCCCAGCGATTCTGACCAAACGGGTGGGGCTACAACGTTCATATTTTACATGGACATTAAGGTAATAGTGATGTAATTCCCTTTGAAAGAAAAAGTTTTAAAAAAATTGCTGGAAGGCTTCCAAATAAAGGTTTTAAAATAAGCCTTATACAGGCATACAATCAACAAGTAACTATAGTTACGTGACAATAATCGCCTACATTGTTTACAAAAAAGAAGTCTTTGGACCACTATATTTTTTCATTCGATTGTTAATTGGTAATACCATAGCAATTAAATCGACTTTGATAAATTTATTATATTTTAACAAATAATTTTGCAATGGAACTTGAAAAAGAAATGAGATCCCACACATAACAAAAACTTGTAAAAATACAGCAAAACCTTACACACTCAAAAGAAATGAGATCTTAAAAAAAGGGCCAAGCTCATCTACCCTTCCACATTTGTGCATTCTTAATTCATAAACGTACAGTGTCCCGTAACAACACCCTTGAAAAGCTTGGCAAAATAGAATTTGCATGACCATTACGTTAAAATTAATTAGAAAAAAATAATTTGGATGAACTATTACGTTTAAATTAATAGTTGCAAATTCTATTTTGTCAAGCTTTTCAAGGGTGTTGTTACGGGACACTGTACGTTTATAAATTAAGAATGCGCAAATGTGGAAGAGTAGATGAGCTTGGTTGGCCCTTTTTTAAGATCTCATTTCCTTTGAGTGTGTAAGGTTTGGCTGTATTTTTACTAGTTTTTGTTATGTGCGGGTAAAGTTTTAGGTCGAACGGTCTATTATAACACAAAGTTTTAGGTCGAAAGACCCGTTGAGACGGACTATTCAGTATAACGTTTTATACTGAATGGTCCATAGCGACGGACCATTCAGCATAAATTTTTAGGTCGAACGGTCCATGGCAACTAACAGGCAAGCGTCATGCCAAGTGCTTGATACTCCTTTAAATTCCGCAACCTGCAAGTTTTGTGCAAGTGCAACCACACACAGTTGTGTGTGAGGGTTGACGTATAGCTCTGTGCAGTGGGCGAAAGAGAAGTCCTCATATTAATTTACTAGGAAAACGCCAAAGTCGATGCAAGACAAGGGACTTGATTGATGTTTAACTAAGAAGCTTCGCAAACGCTTTTTCAGACGCGATGTTGGATGAGCGTAATTGTTTAAAAACGAAAAAAAGGGTAAAATTGCGATTTTCATAAGTAATATTTATTCAATTATTACAATCCGATAAAGCATGTAGGTGTTATAAGTCGAAGAAATTTAAAAAATAAAAAAAATTGTAAAATTGCAATTATCATGAGAAATAATTTTTTGATTGCGCTCAAATTTCACAAGAATATATTTATTTATAAAATTTAGGTTGTGTGAAAAAATCATTACAATCAAATAAAGTATCTAGAGGTGTTATTTTATAAGTAAAAAAAAAATTAAAAAATCGAAAAAATCGTAAAATTGCGATTTTCATAAGAAATAATTTTTCGATTGCGCTCAAAAACGTGACAGTTCTAAGTTCAGATATTTCGAAGGCCTCCACAAAATTTCATCTCAATTGGAGTATCGGTTTAGCCGGAATCGTGTTAACAAACAGCCAAAAATACAGGAAAAAAAAAAAAAAAAAAAACGGATTTTTTTCTCCAGTGTAGTGAAATGGAATCTTCACTTCGCTTGCTACGCTCATCCAAAAATGTGTATAAAATGCGGAATTTCACATTTATTTTAATTAAACATGATCATACGCAGTGGCGGTCATGGAGATATAATAAATATTATTATTAATATTCCGTTGGGAGGCAAGCGACATTTCACCCCTGGTGTTCCCTACCACCCTTAATATTGGAATGGGTACTGGATCGTATTCAATATATCGTGCTTATTGTAATTACATACCGTAGTGAAATTTTTTTTAAACTAGGAAAACGCTTAAGTCCCGCCGCGTTGTTGGATGAGCGTAATTGGTGCATTGAGCTGCCATGTGTTATGCGGATTTTCTGTTCTGTGAAAAAATCATTACTAAGTTGAAGATTTTTTTAAAAATTATTTAAAATAAATAAAAAATAAACTTTAATTCTTAATTTTTTTAATTAATCGTAATTTTAAAAAAGAAAAAAATTGTAAAATTTTGATTTTCATAAGAAATAATTATTCGATTGAGCTCAAATTTCACACAAATATATTAATTCATAAAATTAAGGTTCTGTGAAAAAATCATTACAATCGGATAAAGCATGTAGGTGTTTATAAGTCGAAGAATGTTTTAAAATAGGAAAACCCCCGTAAATTTGCGATTTTCATGAGAAATAATTTTTCGATTGCGCTTAAATTTTCCACGAATATATAAATTCATAAAATAAAGGTTCTGTGAAAAAATCATTACAATCGGACAAAGCGTGTAGGTATTATAAATCGAAGAAATTTTTTAAAAATCGAAAAAAAATCGTAAAATTGCGATTTTTATGAGAATTTTTTTTCGATTGCGCTCAAAAACGTGGCAGTTCTAAGTTCAGAGATTTCGAAGGTCTCAATAAAATTTCATCGCAATCGGAGTATCGGTTTAGCCGGAATCGTGCTAACAAACAGACAAAAATACAAAAAAAAGAAAAAAAAAAAAGAAAAAAAAAAAAAACATTCCGGATTTTTTTCTCCAGTGTAGTGAAATGGAATCTTTGCTTCGCTCGCTACGCTCGCTACGCTCATCCAAAAATGTTTCGGTCTAATCAACCCTTCCACTAGCACGTTTTTTCCACCCTCTCCATAAATAGTGGATTTTGTTTACTAGCACTTAATTGTGAGTAACCAGCATGAAATTTGTCATGGAGGTTTATACCCGTTGGGAGGCAAACAATATTTTGTCCCCAAACCCTATTAAATTATCTCTTAAAATTGTAATGGGGTAACCTCGAATATAACTTTTTTTTTAATTCAAATCTTTTAAACTCTTTATAATTATTTTTCAATCGAGTTTAATGGACCCACTCTCATTTCCTCAAGCAATTATTTTCAAACACCTACCCCTAACCGTGTATGGTATGTTCACCAGTAATTTACCAGCATGGTATGTATGGTGGTATAAAACAATACGAGAGTTAATAATCCGCAAAGAGCCAGGCAATATATCACCTAAGTTGTTCCCTACCACCCTATACTATACTACTAGATTTCCAGTTAACATTGGAATATGAATCCATTATGATTGTTTGGTAATAATATTATTATGAGAATGATGTTTGTCTTCAAACATTTCTGCAGTGGTTTGCTTTGCATACAGCTGTGCTCCTGCGATGAGAACTGTATGCGAAACGAATTGTATGTTGAGTTGTTGATTGATATGTAAATGTGTAAATAAGTAAGTCCACTACTGTATTTGCACAAAAATTATGAAATTTTAACTTGATTTTTAACGTGTACTTTCTTCTAGGTAACCACCAATGAATGCAATGAATAATGAAATATCCATTCCAATTTTACGCAAAGATTTCATTTCACTACACTGGAGAAATAAATCCGGAATGTTTTTTTTTTCTTTTCTTTTTTTGTATTTTTGTGTGTTTGTTAACTCGATTCCGGCTAAACCGATACTCCAATTTCAATGAAATTTTCTGGAGACCTTTTAAATCTCTGAACTTAGAACTGCACGGGTCGAAAAATTGATCGAAAAATTATTTCTCATGAAAATTGCAATTTTACGATTTTTTTTTCGATTTTCTTGTTTTTTTCTGTTTGTATTTTTGTGTATTTGTTAACACGATTCCGGCTAAACCGATACTTCAATTGTGATGAAATTTTCTGGAGGCCTTGAAAATCTTTGGACTTAGAACTGTCACCTTTTTGAGTGCAATCGAAAACTTATTTCTCATGAAAATCGCAATTTTACGATTTTTTTTGTTTTTACTTTTTGTTTTTGTGTGTTTGTTAACACGATTCCGGCTAAACCGATACTCCAATTGCGATGAAATTTTATGGAGGCCTTTGAAATCTCTGAACTTAAACCTGCCACGTTTTTGGGTACAATCGAAGAAATATTTCTCATGAATATCGTACTTTTACGATTAAAAAAAAAATTTAGTGCGATATTTTCGTGACATTTGGGCCGATTCTGACCAGACGGGTGGGGCAACAACGTTCATAGAAAAATTTAAAAAAGTTAGCTAGAATCCATGAAATAAAGGTTTTAATATGAGTTTTTTTAGGTTTATAATAACAATTAACAAGTAACAATAGAAACTTGACAACAATCACCTACAATGCATTTAAAAAGCACTTGCAAAGGAAAAGTGGTCCTACGCAAACTAAAAACTGACAAAAACGCTCATCCATCAACGCGGCGGGACTTAAGCGTTTTCCTAGTAAATAGGCTTAAATGTGTAGGTTTAATTTTATCGAGAATGTTTTTTTCGGGAAGAATTATAATTTTTGGAATGTCATGAGGTGCACTGCACTGACCAAGATGAATTGAATGTTGCACGCTCAAGGTTACCCAAAACTCCGCACAGAGATTGAGTAAACCTTGCAATCTTAACTCGTTTTCGTACTGGCCATGTTTCCCATACTATTCAACAATGTTAAAACACTACAAAATAATTGATTTTAACTAGGGAAACTCCAAAGTCGTTGATAGACGAGCGAGTGACCCATGTGTTGAGTACCCGGGAACATCCCCTTTCCTCCCCTATACCTAAGGCTGGATCTATCCCAGTATGGGGAATGATACCGGGTATTCAACACATGGCTCACTCACTCGTCTATCAACGACTTTGGCGTTTCTTTAGTTAAACGAGTGAGCGCAGCGAACGAAGTGTACAACGCCACTTGATCTGGTCTTCGTCGTGACTAATAATTTGTCTGTATGTTAAATGTCTGTCTGTCCGGACCCATACGGCCGAACGACCAAACAGATTGAGCTGAAATGTGAAACAGACATCCGTGACCATATAACTGAGAACTGCTAACAAAATAAGCAAAATCCGTTGCGATTTAAACCTACAAGAAATATTTAATTGAAAATTAGGCTTAAAAAGTGCAGGTTTCATTTTAACAACAATGCATTTTGTTCTTGAAGAAGTCATTTTTATCGAATCATTTTTGTCAGGCTGTGATTACATGCATAGCAGTGACCAAGGTATATCGAATCTTCCTCGCTCAAGGTTCCCCTAAATTCCGCTGGGAGATTGAGTAAACCTTGAAATCTTAACTCGTATTTCGTACTGGCAATGTTTTCCATAGTAGGCCTATTTTATGTATTTCAAAACATGCTTTATAATGTTTTAAATAAAACTTAAGTCTTCCACATTTTGGGTATAATGGCACCTTTTCCGACTAGACTAGGAAAACGCCAAAGTCGTTGTTGGACAAGTGAGAAAGTCATGTGTTGCGTACCGGGGAACATTTGCATTTAAGTTTGATAATATCATTATTATAACTTCAAGGTTATTCTATTCCCGGCACTTGGCTTATTCTTGCAATTTCACTGATAAGATCAACTCGACTCACCTAATCTACTCCGACTTTGGATTCGAAGGAATTCGACTATTCTTGCGTAACTTTCTGTCGACGAACAATTGGTAGCTTTATCGCTCTCGGCTCAAATAACACAACTCGCTTTTGACTTCACGTTCGTTACAATATTAACCCGTATTTTCTATGCTGAAAGTGTTTTCAGTATAGGTATCGCCGTTTGTTCTCGGAAATTTTGGTAGTTCGCTTCAACCTAACGAAATACTTGGACCGCTCGTAACTTGGTCCTTTTATTTTATATTTCCTAAACTTTTGGGTTTCTAATTACCCCAGTTGTCGATTTAATTAGTAATCACACTTCGAGTAACTCCCGACTCACTTTAGTGACCTAATTATCTTGTAATATGAATTTGTGTGGCGGTCCACCCGCTCACACAAAAAATCACTTCCGTCCGGCAAAACGCCTCTTTTCCAACTTCCCTTATCTTCCAAGATGGAGGATTAACAAGCTCACTAGTGACCACCGAAAGCTCTTCAACCAATCACAGATCAGTAAACGTGAACTTTGTGGCAATTATGCGCAATTCATCATGGCGCCATCGCAAAATGCTCATACAGCCGTCGTAACACACACAATGAATTTAAATGCTAGAATATAAACTAATTAATCTAGGAAACTAGATTTTATTTAACAGAGGTAAAACTGAATCGAATCACAAGGTTCTTAGTGTAATTTTGTATGAAATTTCCTTGTGATTCTTAATTATTTATAGCCCAATCCATAAAATCAAGTTTATTTTATTTAAATTAATTTCTTCGAACAAAATGAGTTTGATCACTGGTAGACTTGTTCCAACACCTGTGACCATAAGGACCTAAGTCCACTCAAGGGGTGTCGTACGGTTACATTTACCCTACCTGATTCAAATGTCTAATGTGGAAACAATTCTACTTTGAAACAACTAATTAACATAATGCAGAAAGACAAATAATAACTTATAACAGTAACAGATCAACTTCTAAAGACTGAACCCAGGACTCCGACAGTCAAAACAAACTGATTGCGGCTTTCAACAAAGGACCACCTGTTGACCTAACACCTGCACTTCAGACGGCGACCTTGCCTCTCAGACAAAACACAGGTGCACTCGACTAGGTAAGTGGCAGAAAACAACTGTTGCCGCTATTCACCTGGCATCTCAAGTTACACCCAGACAACAAACGATTCCTTACAGCTGGCTCAACACGCCGAATACTTTCAATAACAATTTTAGACTTTAAAGTCCCAGGACCACCCCACCAAACCACAAACTCCTCTGATCTAAAAGTTTCATTCCGGACAAATGAATCTATTGCAATGATTTCTTCATCTCCCACTTCAACATTGAAACAACCATTGCGCAACAAACTTTCTCAACGTAACTGATAGCACCTTGGCTACATTAACCAAATATTATTTTTCTTAGTAACCATTTTTTAAGCATCCATGGTCGATAACACCACAACTACTATTTAACATCACATTCATCATCTCCTGCGTAACTTCTATGACTTTCAACTATCTTCACTTATTAAATCAAAACATTGGTTTGCATTGTTGCGATGTTAATCCAAAAGTTTCCAAAACTAATAACAATAAACCCGCCAATCCATCTGAAACGTCACTCAGTAGATCCAAGATTTAACCAAACTCAAACATAAAACCGATAGTACTAAAATAAATAAAGAAGGAAAAATTTAAATTTAATTTTCCATCTACACAAAACAAACGTGTCTCCTTCCTACTTTCATAACAACTTTTCTGTCACACCCAATGAAAATTTAACAGACCACCACAATCCTCCCTACACAAGTTAATAATTGCAATAACCCCTTCTTTCAATAATACATCGAAACCTCTAGAGCCCAAACACACTCCAATGTAACTTCAATCCAAACTCAGATTTATTTCACTGTTCCTCTCTTTACCTCGTCTTATTTCAATGGAAACTCCCTTTAACTCGCTTTAACTTAATATAATTCACCTCAACTGAAACTAACTCAGCCATAACTCATTTTACCTCGTCTTATTTCAACGGAAACTCCCTTTAACTAACGTTAACTCATTATAACTCACTTCAACTGACCCTAACTCAGCCATAACTCACTTTAACTCGAACAAAGACCATTGCGATGTAAAACAAAACTTGGAAACGCCAAAACAACCATCCGCCAACCTGCCTAGAACAAAACATTGGGAGTTGAAAAAAATCACAGTACCAACTTCTAAACTATTCTGTTCTCCTCTCTGACACACAACTCAATAATTAAACCTCACTCTGACAGTGACGATTCATCTCATAAAGTGTTGTACACACTTTCATCCTCCACCCCACCAAACTCAAGCACCCTTACTATTCAACAACTAATAATAAACTATACTAACTTATACAATTGTGACATATATTTTTAAGTTGACAATATTAAAAACTCCCTTGACCTTCCCAGTCAAATCCTCTAACTCATAAGCATTCGGCCCCGCTTCAGTAATTACGTCTCACTATCTGTTCCTTCATTTTAACTTTTATCAGTCTCGAACGACACCGCTTGTACAACTTTGCTTTCTTCATCTTGACCTTGGCAGGAACAATCGGGTCGGGGTCACGGGGTAGAAAAACCGTTGGGTATAAGCGCCATTCAACATAAAATCTATGGCTTCAATTTCTATGTTTAAAAGTGTGCTCCGTGCGGTATAAAAATGTTTGTATTTTTCAGAGTCAAAAGGTCTTTAGCAAATTTTGTCAGGAGTGCCGTTCAACCTAAAAATGTCAGCTAATATTTCTAAGTATTGTAAAATTGTTGTGATGTACCATTCAACATAAGCGTCATTCAACATAATTCGATCCTCGCGACGAGCCGTTCGGTATAATGTTTTAGGTCGAATGACCCATCGCGACGTGCCGTTCCGTATAAAGTTTTATGTTGAATGACCCAGCGCGCATCCACCACTGGTTAACTAGCCAACAAGTGCATTTCTACTAAATAATAACCACCCTAACATAATTTATCAGTTTTAACCAAAACGGTCAATTTGGGGCCATTTTGACTTTGATTTTGGAAAAATCAAAATTGTTATTTCCGGTACATATGAGAAAATAAAAATATGCTGAACATTCTATTTTGAAATCCTCACACGAATCTAAAGATCAAAATTGATTTTGTAAAACGATTTGGCATTAAAAAAATAAAAACCGTTAAAAATAATCCCCAAAATTTACTTTTTGGACGCCCCTGTACGCCGCATCCACCACTGGCCAACTGGCCAACAAGTGGATTTCTACTACATAATAACACCCCTAACATAATTTATCAGTTTTAACCAAAACGGGCAATTTAGGGCTATTTTGACTTTGATTTTGGAAAACTTAAAATTTTTATTTTGGGGACATACGAGAAAATAAAAATATGCTTAACATTCTAGTTTCAAACCCTCACACGAATCTAAAACCTACTAATAATAGATTTTGTCCACCGATTTGGCATAAAAAAATAAAAACAGTTTAAAATCATCCCCAAAATTTACTTTTTGGACGGCCCTGTACGCCCATCCACCACTGGCCAACTGGCCAACAAGTGGATTTCTACTAACAAATATTCACCCTAACATAATTTTCAGTTTTAACCAAAACGGGCAATTTGGGGCTTTTTTGACTTTGATTTTGGAAAACTCAAAATTGTTATTTCCGGGACATACGAGAAAATAAAAATATGCTTAACATTCTATTTTCAAATCCTCACTCGAATCTAAAGCCCAAAATAGATTTTGTTCACCGATTTGGCATAAAAAATAAAACAGTTGAAAATCATCCCCAAAATTTACTTTTTGGACGGCCCAGTACGTCGCATCCACCACTGGCCAACTGGCCAACAAGTGGATTTCTACTAACAAATATTCACCCTAACATAATAAATCAGTTTTAACCAAAATGAGCAATTTAGGGCCATTTTGACTTTGATTTTGAAAAACTCAAAAATATTATTTCCGGTACATACAAGAAAATAAAAATATGGATAAAATGCTATTTTTCATTCCTTACACTAATCAAAAGTCAAAAATAGATTTCGTTCAACGGTTTGACCTTAAAAAATAAAAACAGTTACAAAAACAGCACAATTGACCCTTTGGGCACCCCTGTACCCCGCACCCACCACTGGCCGACTGGCCAACAAGTAGATTTCTACTCCAAAATAACCACCCTAACATAATATATGGGTCTCCATTTCTCCGCAGGGGGGGGGGGGGAGGGCTTCCCTACCTGGGTTCTGGTCTATTGTGTCTGTAGAATGCTCACCAGTGTACAAAACCAAGCTTATTATGTCTGTAGGATGTGCACTTGTGTATAATAACACCAAAGCTTATTGTATCTATAGAATGCACACCTTTGTACAAAACCTAACAGAATGCTAACTTGCGTACATATAGGGTTACCATACGTCCGGACCGGCTAAAGCCGGACATGTCCTCTTTTTTGATGTCTGTCCGGGCGGTTTTTTAAAATAATGCAAATGTCCGGTTATTTCACCCAATTCCACGCAGAGGCGCATGCGCACCCTTCCGCCCCTTCACTTACCATCCACCGACCATAAATCGCCGAATACGAACAGCCGATCATGTCCGAGCCGGTCCGAGCGTGTCACACAACACGCCAGGCTGTGCAGCAAGCAGTGTACTATCACGTGATTTAGTTACCATTTCCGTACGTTTCGTGCCTTGTGTCCACGTCGTACGGCGTACGTAAGGAAGTGTTGTAGGCCTAGGCCACTTGTCTTAGTTTGGCGAATGCGATGCCGAAACGACAATGCAAATTTACGAAGGAAATGTGTGCCGCTTTACCGTGTTTTAAACGGGGGAGATTTGACACAGAAGCCGAGTGTGTAAATTTAAAAGGCGTCGGCACCACTGTCCTTCCTTGTTCAGATCGCTCTAAACGCTATCCTGACCGTAAAAATGTCAACAACAAAAATTCGCCTTGGTGGCTGGGACTCCGCCCCAGACCCCTTGTAGTCCGCATATGTCTGTGCACGAAATGTCCTCTTTTTTCGAGACACTTATGGTAACCCTACGTACATATCATAGCTTTCTGTTTTTCTAGTGCTCACCTGTGTATAAAACCTAGCTTATGGATGGAATCGATTGCTAGTGCAGTCTCTGCGATGTAGAACTGTGTGCACTCCTCTGCGAGAGTGTCTTTCTTCATAAGGAGTGTCATCATGTCGCCTCCAGGAAGAAATTCCATGATCAGGTACAAGTTGATGGGGTCCTAGACAATAACATAAAAATAACTTGAGGCCTGTTTAGGTACTGCTACTAATCCTTGAGTAGAGAAGCAAAGAGGAACAATATGCATATTCTTTCTCCTAGGCGGGCTCCATAGGCCTACCCTATGGAGAAAAGTTTGTTAGCATTAATAAAATGCAACCTATATTTGTATGATCAAAATGCAACATTCTTACATATTGACTTAAATGATCAAATTTTAAAATGTAATACAAAATCACAACTGCAGCAGAAACCTCATATGAAACTGCTTGTACAATTTTGCATCCACTTTGGTAATGGGAGGAAAATATGTTTCTAAAAGCTATCTGCTTTGGCTAAAAAATAGATAAGAATTTTTAAAAAGAATTATGGGTGGAAACATTATCTCTAGGAATCGTGGATGATAACAATAGCCTGGTTGCTTAGACAAACCATTCGGGGTTTAGTGATAGAGGCGTGAATTTTGGATCATTAACTCAGAAAAATGTGCTGAGTAATTTTCCAGGTGGTCCTAATCGATATTTTACCCCGTTCAGGGGTGACCATGGTGCAAAGTTAGGGGTAGAAATTATTTTTAAATAGACTAGGGGTGAGCCTAATACAAGTAAAAATGTGGTATTTAAACATTTTGTACAAGTATTAATTTCTTAAATCTGAAAAAATGTAATATTTTTAACAGGGGTGTCCAAAATTGTTATTTCAAAAAATACTAGTAAGTATAGATTGTGATGAATCATTTTTCGGGGATTTGTGATAGAAGCGTGAATTTTGAATCATTTACTCAGAAATATGCAATGAGTAATTTGCGAGGTGGTCCGCATCGAAAAATGTTCCCGTTCAGGGGTGACCATGGTGCAAGGTTAGTGGTAAAAATTATTTTTAAATAGACTAGGGGTGAGCCTAATACAAGTAAAAATGTGGTATTTAAACATTTTGTGCAAATATTAATTTCTTAAATCTGAAAAAATGAATTATTTTTAACAGGGGTGTCCAAAATTGTTATTTCAAAAAATACTAGTAAGTATAGATTGTGATGAATCATTTTTCTGGGATTTGTGATAGAAGCGTGAATTTTGAATCATTTACTCAGAAATATGCAATGAGTTATTTGCGAGGTGGTCCGCATCGAAAAATGTTCCCGTTCAGGGGTGACCATGGTGCAAAGTTAGTGGTAAAAATTATTTTTAAATAGAATAGGGGTGAGCCTAATAGAAGTAAAAGTGTGGTATTTAAACATTTTGTGCAAGTATTAATTCAATTTAATTGTTAAAATCTAAAAAAATGTATTAATTTTAACAGGGGTGTCCAAAATTGCTATTTAAAAAATACCAGTAAGTATAGATTGTGATGAATCATCTTTCTGGGATTAGTGATAGAAGTGTGAATTTTGGATCATTTACTCAGAAATATGCAATGAGTAATTTGCGAGGTGGACCGCATCGAAAAATGTTCCCGTTCAGGGGTGACCGTGGTGCAAAGTAAGCAGTAGAAATTATTTTTAAATAGACTAGGGGAGCCTTATAGAAGTAAAAGTGTGGTATTTAAAAAAATTGTTTTAGTATTAATTCAATTTAATTGTTTAAATCTTTAAAAAAATGTATTTTTTCAACAGGGGTGTCCAAAATTGTTACATTTGCCCTTATTTCGAAAATACGTTCAAAATACTAGTAAGCATAGCTTGTGATGACTCATCTGAAAGGAATTTAAACTATGAACACGAATTTATTACATAATCAAAAGTCAAGGTCACCGGGGTCAATCAGGGTCACGACCTTTGAAATTTGAAAAACTCGAGTCTACCAAATGTCGGAATTGTTTCTTTATGGATGGAATCAGATAATTCAAAACTACGCGGAAGTCGAGTCCAGTCGAGTCTCACCCCCCTGCTTTGACGGCGTTCTTGTGTGGCACATCTTTGTGATAGCTTTTGATAGGGGACAAAGTACAGCGCGCTTTCAATTTCAGAGGCCAATCAATATGTGTCTTAAAAACAGTATCTCTGTACTTATAAACTCTAATAACAAGCCATAAAGATTTGACTAACTAACCCAATTGATAACACAATCTTGGTCAGCATACATTTTGCTTCAAAATGAGTGGTCACAACCTAAATGGTGACGCAATTTACAGTATATTGGAAAACTCACGACCCAGAAAGTAATTTTGTACAACCCTGCATATAGAATTGCTGTTTTTATTTACATATATTATCCTGGACGAACGATTAAGGTAAAAAGTATCAACACAAACACTTTTATGTGGTCTGTTCATGGCGATTGGACAACAAAATACAAATTTAATTTCAAAGGTCTTGACCCTGATTGACCCCGGTGACCTTGACTTTTGATTATGTAATAAATTCGTGTTCATAGTTTAAATTCCTTTCAGATGAGTCATCACAAGCTATGCTTACCAGCATTTTGAACGTATTTTCGAAATAAGGGCAAATGTAACAATTTTGGACACCCCTGCTAAAATTAATATTTTTTAGATTTAAACAATTAAATTGAATTAATACTTTAACAAAATTTTTAAAAACCACACTTTTCTTCTATTAGGCTCACCCCTAGTCTATTTAAAATAATTTCTACCGCTAAATTTGCACCATGGTCACCCCTGAACGGGAACATTTTTCGATGCGGACCACCTCGCAAATAACTGATTGCATATTTCTGAGTAAATGATCCTAAATTCACGCTTCAATCACTAATCCCCGAAAGATGAGTCGTCAAAAGCTATACTTACTAGCAATTTTTTAATTAGCAATTTTGGACACCCTTGTTAAAAATAATACATTTTTTTAGATTTAAACAATAAATTGAATTAATACTTAAATAAAATGTTTAAATACCACACTTTTACTTCTATTAGGCTCACCCCTAGTCTATTTAAAAATAATTTCTACCACTAACTTTGCACCACGGTCACCCCTGAACGGGAACATTTTTCGATGCGGACCACCTCGCAAATTACTCATTGCATATTTCTGAGTAAATGATCTAAAATTCACGCTTCTATCACTAATCCCCGAAAGATGATTCATCACAATCTATACTTACTAGCATTTTTTCGAAAACGCAATTTTGTACACCCCTGTTATAATAATACATTTTTTTAGATTTAAAGAATCAAATTGATTTATTACTTACACAAAATGTTTAAATACCACACTTTTACTTCTATTAGGCTCACCCCTAGTCTATTTAAAAATAATTTCTACCCCTAACTTTGCACCATGGTCACCCCTGAACGGGGAGAAAAATCGATTGTGACCACCCGGGAAATTACTCAGCACGTTTTTCTGAGTAAATGATCCAAAATTCACGCCTCTATCACTAAACCCCGAACTTAAGCCTGTTTGGTATCTAAGGAGCCGAGCTACAAATTGTCACGGACTATATGCTTTATACAGCAAAGAGGGTGGTTTTTCTATTGTTGATGCAGGAGACAAGCTAACCAGCACTCTCGGTGTCGCTGGCTGCTGGCATGATACTCGAGCATGGGTTTCATAACTTTCGAAGCACGATTTGCCGGATCTGCATTATCTACAACGTGGCCGATCGATATGCAATTGTTCATCGTTGCATATTGATGCATTACAGATAAAACAAGTTACAACATGGTTTCAGGGTTGGGTCAATAGAATATAATGCATAGAAAATGCGTAATCTACGCATATATTCTACTGTCGAGTATGTAATGAAGAACATTCTACATATTCTACATGTAGAAATCTTTTCTTTTCATTTACAGCTAATAAATGATGCGAGGAAGATTTTCTTATTTTTTAATAACAAAGTAGGCCTAACTTTTTTCTTCGACTAATTTGAAGCCTCTATCACTCAGTCACTCCACCTGCAATGCTGTGGCCGTGGAGGAAATAAGTCAAGAAAACTTCCTTATTGGTTATGGGATTTATGGCTTAATAACCACTGATTGGCTTTTGTCTTTATGGTGGAAAATTTGATTTTTTTGTAATCATTGCTAACATTCAATAGGCCTAGTAGGCCTATGCACTCATATCATTGGCTCATATAACTCAAAATTATATTATTATTATTATTATTATTATTATTATTATTATTTTATTGGATGTATTTCATACAAACTCGGTTAAAACCGGAGCTACATGTTGTACGGACTTACGTCAAGTACTTCCATGTGTACCTATTACATACATTATTACTTTGTCATATTGTATTCTATTTTAAGGGGCCTCTTCTCAATCACTGTATCTTTTCAGACTGCAAAAGAGAGCGATTCGATGTCTTGCCGGGGTCCCTCCGTTGACCCCTTGCCGTGATCTATTCAGATCTCTGCAAATACTAACCCTACCATCGATACTCATTAATGAAGCAATTCTCTTTGTTTTGAAATTTCCCAGCTTATTCACCACAAACTCCTCCATCCACCACCATGCCACTAGAGGGCAACACAAAATATTTTTAGACCACCATAAACTCTCACTCTATTCCAAAAGCCCACACTACCTATGCTCCCTTATATTCAACCGACTACCAATACAATTTAAAACTCATATTGACAATTTTAATAAAGTCCGCCACATGCTCAAATTGCTCCTCACAGATAAAGCCTACTTCTCTATCGATGAATACCTGAAATCATAAAAATGTTTTATAAATTTCCACTACATTAGCCTATATATGACCCCTCATCAATAATTCTTCATTCTTCATTGCATTATACTTCATTCTTCTTATATCATAAACATATCAATCATATTTTTTGAATACTTTGTTAAATATTAGTAATCACAGACCTAGTCTAGTTATTAATGTAGGCCTAATGTCTAATTGTTTCCTCTTCTCTTTTTTTCTTATAGTATTAGTATATGTATAGTAAATTAGTATTTAGTAAAAGTGAAATATATGTAGCAGGTAATATGGAAGAACATTTTGTAGGGAGGAGCTCTCATCCCTCCCTACATGTAAACAAATGAATATCACCTTTTGTAATTTGTATATTGGAATTACAATAAAGATTATTATTATTATTATTAACTCTAACTAAAATAAGTCATTTATAATATTGTTTGTAGATGATGTTTTCTTTCTGCTGTGTACGGTCGTGGCCGCTTTCTCGTCGCCATCCTAGCATTTGCTCTTCGGACTATGGGAAACCACGAAAACCATGTCAGGATGAAAGCTGTCTCGGAATCTCAAAGTATCATTCTTAGTTTAGAAATTTACGAACTAGTATTCTACACGTGTTGAGTATTACTGCCTTTTGAGTCTCGATGTATACATTGGGTTGAAGATCTAGTTGTTTAATGCTTTCATGTAGCTTCTTCGGTATGATGCCGTTGGCTGATATAATGAATGGGATTGTATTTACTTTTTTCTGTTTCCACATCTTCTTGATCTCAATTGCAAGTTCGCTATACTCGACGTTATGGCACATTGGGACAGCAACGTCGATAAGGGTAGTTTCTTGTTTCTTCTTGTCAATTATTATTATATCCGGTCTGTTGTGATGTATAGTTTGGTCTGTTATAACTCTGCGGTCGTAATATAATTTGAAATCTTTACTAGGCCTATATCTAGTACTTTCTCTGGTTTGTATTTGTAGTAAGGTGTGTGTGTGTGTGTCAATGAGGTTGTACTTGATTGCTAGTTTTTGATGAATAATGTTAGCTACTTGGTTATGTCCGTAGAGGTAATCTGTTTGACATAGTGACTGGCATCCGGATATGATGTGTTCGATTGTTTCACCCCTTACACTACATTTTCTACATTGATCGTTAACTGTCGCATCATGTATAATGTATTTTTTATAATTGTTTGTCGCAATCACTCTTGTCTTGAATAGCCATCATAAAACCTTCTGTTTCTCCAAATAGTTCCCGTTGTTTAACCACCTATTTGATGCTTTAATATCTACGTGATCTTTGTGTAGTTCATCATAATGTCTCTTGTGTAGGGTTTTTTCTGAGAGATGTAACTCTTTTGCAGCGTCAGTTATGAGGTTCCCTTGTAGTTTAACATTTTTGATGGCCAGATTGAGTGGAGTTAATGATTTGTCAGCTAGCACCACAGCCGTATGTATTATTGATTAGTTGCTCTTTGTAAAAAGTATTTTCTTAAAATGTCTAGTTGTTCATAATATAAGTTGTTCAGATCAATAAGGCCCCTTCCTCCTTTTTCTCTTGGTAGTGTCAATCTCTCTATTGCTGATTTAGGATGATGTATTCTGTGTTTGGTAAGTGTAGTACGAGTTAATATTTCCAACGCGTGGATGTCTGTCTGCGTCCATTTAATGATTCCGAATGAATATGTCAGTACTGGTATAGCATATGTATTTATTGCTGTGATCTTGTTTTTACCGTTTAGTTGCGTCTTGAGGATAGATTTTAGTCGTTTCTTGTTATCTATCAATTTTGCTTTCATTACTTTATGTTCAATTCTGGCAGCTTGTGAGAATCCTAAATATTTGTATACATCGTTATCGTCCATTATTCCAATCCTATTTCCATCATCTAGCTGGAACTCTTCTGCTTGCGTAACCTTACCTTTTTCGATATGTAGCGTCTTACATTTGTCTACTCCAAACTCCATGCAGATATCTTGACTAAATTCTAATGTTGTATTGACTAAACTGTTTAGTTGAGCAAAATTTGATGCACACAACTTTAGGTCATCCATGTAGAATAGGTGAGAAATTGTGTGACATACCATATTATTGTCCTTAATTTTAAATCCGTATGTTGATTCGTTAAGCATATGCGACAGTGGGTTTAATGACAGACAAAACCATAATGCGCTAAATGAGTCACCTTGGAAAATGCCACGTTTAATTTGGATTGGATCTGTAGTTATCTGCTGGTTTTTCATATTTAGTTTTAGTGTTGTTCTTGTGTCTTCATTACTGTCTTCAAAAAGTTTACAATTACTGGGTTGATTTTATATGTTTGTAAAATCTGAATAAGCCATGTGTGTGGTGTTGAGTCATAAGCTTTCTTGTAGTCAATGTAGTTTACGTGAATATTCCTTTTCTTATTGTGTGCCCGATTCATTACAGTAGAGTCAATAATAAGTTGTTCTTTACATCCCTGTGAGTTCTTACAGCATCCTTTTTGTTCCTCGGCCATGATATTGTGTTCTTCGCAATGATTATATACTTTATTTGTTATGCATGAAGTCAATATTTTATATATAGTTGGTAGACATGTAATTGGCCGATATTTACTTGGGTTCTTCGTGTCATTATCCTTCGGTTTTAGAAAAGTTACTCCTTCAGTAAAGAATTCGGGTATTTATTTAACTCCATTTATAAACTCCTCGAGACATTTTCTAATTTGATTGTGAGTAGTATTGAATTTCTTATACCAAAAATTTTGAATATTATCATTACCTGGTGCTTTCCAGCTATGTGTAGCACTGATTGTCGACTTTAATTCATCAACAGTTATACCTTCGAATCTCATCTCATTAACGTCGCTCATCCTAGCTCTTTCGTCTTGAATCCATTGTGCATCCTGGTTGTGTGCTACCGGGTTACCCCATATTCCTGTCCAAAACTCTTCTATCTCTGTCTTATTTGGTGTTCCATTTCCTATTATTTCTTCGGTACTAGATAGTTTTTGGTATAACTGTTTTTCCTTCTTGGTTGGTTTGGCATTTCTAGTGGTTCTGGACTTTCTGGTAGGCCTGAACGTTCTGGATGTACTGGTAGGCCTGGACGTTCTGGTAGATCTGGATGTTCTGGTTGGTCTGGAAGTTCTGGTGTGTCTGGAAGATTTGAAAGTTCTAGCATGTATGGCAATACCGGTATTTCTGGTAGTTCTAGTAGCTCTGGTATGAAGTGGTCTTCTTCTTCGCTGTCTTCTGCCGATGTATTGCCGTCATCATCTTGATGCGCTTGCAGTTCGTCCTTCACTTCATGTTTTATTCTTTTTAATATGTTTACAGGTAAAAATGGATAATCACCTACAAACTCTCTATGGATCTCTTGTCGATAACCTATTAAAACAGTCTCTAATAACGTTACCCTATAAAAGCTACGCATCACACAGATGTTCATATCTTCTGTCCATTTGATGCGCTATCTTATTTTTCCAGCGTTGGTGGTCTGTAGTGAATTCACTACAGAAACATCCATCGTCTGTTATTTCCTATTTAAAATTTCCTTGTTCGAGATAAATAATTCTACTAGCTGTCAAAGTCACTCCTTATTTGTTATTGTTTATAAAGTCAATGCACTTAAGTAGGAAAACGCTAAAGTCCCGCCGCGTTGATGGATGAGCTTTTTAAAGTTTTTAGTTTGCGTGGGATATCTTTACTTTTGCAAGTGCTTCGTTTTGTTGCCTACGCATTGTAGGTGATTGTTGTCAAGTTTCTATTGTTTCTTGTCAATTGGTATTATTTACCGTTAAAAACTAATATTAAAAGCTTTATTTCTATGGATTCTGGCTAACTTTTTCAACTTTTTCTTTTAAAAGGTACTACATCACTATAACCTTAATGTCCATGTATAATATAAACGTTGTAGCCCCACCCGTTTGGTCAGGATTGGCCCAAATGGCACGAAAATATCGCACAAAAAATCAAAAAACTTATATTAAAAGCTTTATTTCTATAGATTCTGGCTAACTTTTTCAACTTTTTCTTTCAAAATGTACTACATCACCATAACCTTAATGTCCATGTATAATATGAACGTTGTAGCCCCACCCGTTTGGTCAGAATTGGCCCGAATGGCACGAAAATATCGCTCAAAAGATAAAAAAAATCGTAAAAGTATGATATTCATGAGAAATATTTCTTCGATTGTACCCAAAAACGTGGCAAGTCTAAGTTCAGAGATTTCGAAGGTCCTGTCAAATTTTCATCAAGATCGCATATGCCGTTTGCCCAGTAGAGAGCGAACAAACAAACAGAAAAAAAAAGAAGAAAATAACACCCGAGCTAAATTTTTTGGGGGGTCAGTGAAATTGAAGTCTTCGCTTCACTCGCTTTGCTCATCCAAAAATAATTAAAAACACTTTTCTCAATAATTCATCAATTTCAGGGCGGTGATGAGGTCTTCGCTTCTCAACCTCCTTGCCTTTTCGTTTTTAAGAATCTTTTCTTATTAGACGAATTTAGAATTGACTTCATATCTTCTCGATTCTGCAAAGTAATTAACGGTGCTTACGTAAAATGCTAAATATTATACTATTTTAGATATATTACCTTGCTTAAGTTACAAATAATGCCTCTAAATGAATATATGCCTACCACTAACTGTCAAAAATTAACAAAATTCAACTGTTTCAATGCAATTTATAGCCTAGGTCTATTCAATCATATATAAATACAAAATAATGGTATAAATAATAAAAACTAATACTTCCCTTCAATGTCACTTGTAGTACATCACTAGTAGATCAAGATGCAGTCAAAATTTGAGACAGAATGCTTGTATTTCAGCGGAAATAAGAAATTTAACCAGCAACTTATCTCGAGCTTGACTAGCTTGTAACCCCAACAATGTTAGAGTTTTTTATTATTATATTATTATATATATATATATATTATTTTATTGGATGTATTTCATACAAACTCGGTTAAAACCGAAGCTAGCATGTTGTACGGACTTACGTCAAGTACTTCCATGTGTATCTATTACATACATTATTACTTTGTCTTAAATCTAACTAAAATAAGTCATTTATAAATTATAATATTGTTTGTAGATGATGTTTTCTTTCTGAAGTGTACGGTCGTGGCCGATTTCTCGTCGCCATCCTAGCATTTGCTCTTCGGACTATGGGAAACCACGAAAACCATGTCAGGATGGAAGCTGTCTCGGAATCTCGAAGTATCATTCTTAGTTTAGAAATTTACAAACTATTCTACACGTGTTTATTACTGCCTTTTGAGTCTCGATGTATACATTGGGTTGAAGATCTAGTTGTTTAATGCATCCATGTAGCTTCTTCGGTATGATGCCGTTGGCTGATATAATGAATGGGATTGTATTTAACTTTTTCTGTTTCCACATCTTCTGGATCTCAATTGCAAGTTCAATATACTTGTCAATTTTTTTCTTCCACGTGGTCTCGACGTTATGGCACATTGGGATAGCAACGTCGATAAGGGTAGTTTCTTGATTCTTCTTGTCAATTATTATTAAATCCGGTCTGTTATGATGTATCGTTTGGTCTGTTATAACTGTGCGGTCGTAATATAATTTGTAATCTTTACTATCTAGGTTCCCTTGTAGATTAACATTTTTGTTTGCTAGATTGAGTGGATTTAATGATTTGTCAGCTAACATCACAGCCCTATGTAGTGTGGATTGGTTGCTCTTTGTAAAAAAGTATTTTCTTAAAATGTCTTTTTGTTTATAATATAAGTTGTTCAGATCAATTAGGCCCCGTCCTCCTTTTTCTCTTGGAAGTGTCAATCTCTCTATTGCTGATTTAGGATGATGTATTCTGTGTTTGGTAAGTGTAGTACGAGTTAATATTTCCAACGTGTGGATGTCTGTCTGCGTCCATTTAAAGGCATATTGTCACATAAATAATTGTAATCGTAAATAATTGTCTTCAAGAAGACCTACAAAAAATAAGAATTCCGTCATATTTGGCATCTATGGGTGATGCCCGCTCCCTCTACAATGGGTTGTTTTGACGCGAGCCCGGGGGCATGTGACGGTCGTGGTGGTCAACGGATCGAGCGGCGAGGCGAGGCTCACTGCTCTAGCACGTGGTACCTGCAGTTACAGGTTGACAGTGTCTGCATAGAGTCTTTGTCACTAGTTTTGAGTACTGCTTTTATTTTTTAGTGTAATGTATTGAATATGATATGAGTGGTTACATTCATCATTGTAGTATTATGGGTAATGCAAGTGACTGCAGGCTATAAACTATGTAAAAGTTTCCTAAGCAGGAGTATGTATGTGTTCGACCGTGTAATTCACGTGTACATATTGTTGTAAATAGACTATAGTGTCAATGTCGCACAAGAAAATAAACATGGTGCGACAAGATAACATGGCACTGTGTATGTATATGGATGCAGTTAAATATTTGCTAGTACAGTGTATATATTTTCACCGTTTTCCAAAGAAGGACAAATCTCCTAGTCTTGTGAGATACAAATCCTGTCTAGTGAATATTAAACGGGATAAATTAGTATAGACATACCCGAGTATGTTCCGAAAATTTCGTTGAATACAATGAAATTGCCAACAGTCTGAAAATAAAAAAGGGAAATGTTACATCAAAACGTGAATCGAAGAACACTAACACTTCCTTCTGTCAAATTGAGAGGTAAATTAAAAGTGCATGTAAAGAAGGAATAAAATATGTCTATGTATTATCTGGCTAGAAACAAACGTGATCTTATTGAAAACATAACGTTTCCACCAATCAACAAAAAGCTGAAAATTGTAAGTAATGTGATCACACCGACTATTCAACTCAACTATGTAACTGGTCTTGTCTGCGCGCCCATTGAAGCGCTCGCTCGCGCGCGGCAGCCAGTCTTCTCTCGGAACCAGGCGAGGAAGACCACCATCTACGTCACGCCGCGTGACGTCACCAACCAACAAAATTGCTCACCAGTCGAGTAAATTGGGGCCGTTTTTTTTTTTTTTTCAAATTCTTCAAAAAAACATTTGCAAATTTGTTTACTATATTAACCCATCCCCACCCGCACGGTCAATACGGCGCGCGCCCCCCGAAACCACGCACTTTTCAGGCGCACTCTACTTAGTTACAGAGTTCCACTAAAAGTGTCAAAACTTAACAATCACCACCCCCTCCCAAATCATCCACCCTAGGCCTAGCCCTACGCACATTTACATTTGGCGGGTCTTCATCACTATCTTCATCCACTTCCATCACCGATCCATCATCAATATTTACATCCTCTTTACTACTGTAGTCAATATTTACATCTGCATCATCACTGTCACTATCACTTATAACTGTTACAGGCCTACGCCTAAGCAAACACGAGTCATTGTTTACACTTTCACTATCACTGTCACAAAAATCTGAGCCTAAAACATCCAAAATCTGAGAATTATCGTCGTTTTTCTTACGCATACCGAAATCACGCCTGTCAGAACACGCCATGTTTACTCAGAAGTTCGCCAATATTCCGCTCAATAAAAGAGTCGATAATAAATCGAAAACAAATGAACCAAGTTCATAAAAGTGACGCTAGGTAGAGCCACATGCTGGACATTCAAGAAAAAGCTGTTCGATCGACTTTCCGACCAGTAGTTTGCCGCCTATGCTTATATGAATGCAGGCGCGCGCAATTGCGTACCAGTACGCTTATGGCTATAGTGTTGGGTATTAAATATGCGTACTGGTACGCTTATGGGTGCAGATGGGTTAATGGGACTCTCATTTTTGCCTAAATACTTTTTAATAACTGCATCTACTGACTCTTTATTTTTCTTTCCTATTACTGTATTTATAGTTTGCCACGTATCTTTTATATTTCATTTATTTTTTTCCAAAAGTTTACGGTAGTAATTCTGTTTTGCTATTTTTATCTTCTTATTTAATATATTACGAATGTTGTTGTACTCAGCGCTGTATACCCCTTTCGCAAGGTTTATATTTTTACACTTTTTCCATTGATGGAAAAAACGGTCTCTTTTCGATATCATATCCAATAACTCTGATGTCATCCACGATTTATTACCCCTTTTGTTATTACGTTGCTCTTTAATACACGTAGCCCGTTCATACGCCCTTTTGAAATTTAAATACAACGAGTTATACAATGTTTCACAGCTGTTAGCAGAAAGCAAGATATCCCAATTTATACTTTTAAGAATATGAAGAAGTTTATTTTCATTCATAATTGTGACATAATTCTTACCCTCAGATTTAGTTTCATATTGAGATAAATTCAATGATGTCATTATTATGTATTGATCCGATACCTTTGAGGTAAAGATAGCTGACCTAATCTGAATATTAACCGCTCGTACATAAACGTGATCTATGCACGACCTTCTGAGTCTGCCCTCTACCATCTCCTCACGTGTTGCCCCAGAGATATACCTAATAAATCCGTTAGCCGCTAGACTTGTTTCGTAATGTTGTACAAATGAATCACAATCGCTTAGAATATCAATGTTGACATCACCAATGAAAATTGCTGTTGTGTCTTTAATCTCATTCCAATGTTTATCAATCTCCTGAATGAATTCTTTCTTTGTGTTATTACTGGGTAATCGGTATACAAACAGAAGTGACACAACATTATTGTTAACTAATATGTTACCTGCTATGCCTTCAAAATAACTAAACAACAAATTACTCCTCTCAAATAGAATCGAGTTCTTAACGTACAGAATTAAACCACCTCCTCGTCTTTTGTTTCTTAAATTAAAAAACATTTCATAACCGACCAACTCAAATTGACTACATATTTCTTTCACATTAACCTCACTTAGTGCTAACACATGAATTTTATCTGTTTCTTCAGAAGTACTCTCAGTTCATCCCAATGCTTATTAATCGATCTTATATTTAAATGAACTATTGTTAGCCCTTGACACACCTGAATCCAGTTGTCAATACTATCAATCACTTCCGTTTCAGGAGACGGTGGACTCCACAAATCCATTTATCCTTTACCTAATTTAATTTATCAATATCTCGTTGGGTTTTTACCTTAAGTACTTCTTTAGATTTTTCGTCCTTTCGGATGCAGATAGACCCGCGATTAAACCAGACAAATTTAAAACCTGTCACCTTTGCCTTTGCTTTCACTTGCCAGAATAAATGCTTATAGTGAGGTGATAAATGTTCGTTTATATTTATGGGAAGGTTTCCGTCCTCCCCTTCTTCCTGAAACAGGTCCTTATTCCTCACCGACACCTTGCGACGACAGGCGAGGATTTCGTCCTTCTTCTTTCTAGAAGCGAACTGAACAATTACTTTTGGCGGGTACTTACTGTTTGATTTCACACGGTGGACCACATCGATATCGCGTGACATAATATTAACACCCACAATCTCACTTAGCTTGAGCACGATCTCTTCTAGGTTTTCGCCGTCTTCTTCTAACACATTCGATATTTCAATGTTTTTATTTCTGCCGTACTGGTCTAGCTCGTGAAGATGGTCAGTTAGCTCTTCGATTATTTCATCCTGTTTTGATATTCTCTGCGTAAGGGCTACGTTTACTTTTCTACTTTCATTTAGTTCGTCTTTTATCACCTGCAATGACTCCAGCTCTTTCTTCACTATTCTAAGTTCGTCATGAAGCTCGTACACCACACTAAGTACCTTTTCGATTGATGCCTGTGTCGTCTCACTAGATTCTCCACCTCCTAGGGCACCAACAACGTCTGATCCAATGGGCGTGGGGGGGGGCCACCATCAGCAAGCTTCCCGTCCGACCTACACTTAGGGCAACGCCACTGCAACTTCAATACCTGCGATTTTCCCTTGTGTGTCGATTTTTTGGAACCGGAGCACTCATAATGAACATGGGAATCACACCCTGCACAATGCACGAATTCACCGTCCTGCGGTAGGATTTTAGAACACTGACTACACGTTCCTACTGGCGACATGACTCAAGCCTTGCACTGCGCGGAGCTCACTCGTAGCACAACCTCTCCCGTCCGCATCTAGCGATCGAATAATAATAATAATAATAATAATAATAATAATAATAATAATAATAATAATAATAATAATTTTATAAATGTTATAAATGTTATAAATGAGTTTATAAATGGAGTTAAAGAAATACCCGAATTCTTTACTGAAGGAATAACCTCGACTCGACTACCATCCCCCGCACCCACACCGCCAAAGTTCTAGGCCTAGCGCTAACCGATAATCTTGACTGGTCCATACATGTTAACCATGTTGCCAACAAAATATTATCGGGTTGCTACGCAATTCGCAAACTCAAACAAATAGTACATCTCTAGTACATCAATAGTCCTTCTGCTAGTATACTTTGCCCACGTCCACTCTCACCTAACATATGGTCTGCTTTTCTGGGGAGCTTCACCCCAAGCTAACCGAATCTTCATTCTTCAAAAGAGAGCCATCCGAATCATAGCAGGTGTATCTAGAAGGCATTCGTGTAGAGAACTCTTCAAGAAACTGGGAATTCTTACCCTAGCATGTACCCTAATCCAAACAGCTGCATTATTTGTCCGTACCCACAGCAATCTGTTCCCTCGGAACACCTCTGTGCATTCTCATTACACTAGAGCCAGTCTCCATATCCATCGGTCCTCACACAACTTGACTCTCTTTTCCCGTGGCCCTGAACATCTTGCATCCACCCTCTACAATAAACTCCCTAATCACATCAAAACCTCCCCCTCGCTGTCCTCCTTCAAACACAACTTGAAATCTTTCCTTGTGACCAATAGCTTTTACTCCATTAACGACTACCTCGCTGATGAATTTGCTTGCGTTTTCTCCCCTTATTAATTTCTATCTATAAATAAAGGTCTAAACAGTATTATTTCCAATTGCCATTTATTCATGTGCTGGCCTACCAAATATTTTAATTTTGTTAAATTAGTATCAAGGTGCCCGTTAGAGCGCCGCAGCCAAGCCGTGGCACGCTACACACTCGGGTACCTTATACAGCAAGCAGAGTAAGGGTGATTTCGAGGTGTTAACCAGCCGTCATGAAACGTGATGTGAACTTGAAAACTATCAAAATCGAGGGGATTTAGGTACCTGACAACACATGCCAAATTTGGTTGGGGTACAAGCATTCCTTCTTGGTGAAAAACTGGCATGAAATATGCTCAAAATCACTTTAAGGATGTTAGCTACTACTACTGCTACTGCTACTACGGTCTAATTCTTTAGTTTCAATCGGCCAGCGATTCTGACCAAACGGGTAGGGCTACAACGATCATTTTTTTATATGGACATTAAGGTAATAGTGATATAGGGTCTTTTGAAAGAAAAAGTTAAAAAAAAGTTTGCTGGAAGGCTTCCAAATAAAGGTTCTAATATATGCCTTTTACAAGAATATAATCAACACGTAACTATAGTAACTTGACAATGATCACCTACATTGTTTACAAAAAACAAGTCTTTGGACCTTTAGATATTTTAAATTTTATTGTTAATTGGTAATAACATATCAATTAAATCGACTTTGATAAAATTATTGTATTTTAACAAATAATTTTGTAAAAAAAACAGCCTAACCTTATACAATCAAAAGCAATGAGATCTAAAAGAAATGCCAAGCTTATGTACCCTCCTACATTTTCGCAATCTTAATACATAAATTCACTTTGCCCTGTGACTGTATCCTTGCAAAGCTTGGCAAAATAAATTTTCACAAACTTTTACATTTAAAACAATAGTTGCAAATTAGCAAATTAGTTTTGCCACGCTTTGCAAGGATTGCTAAATTTTATTTGCAACTATTGTTCTAAATGTAAAAGTTTGTGAAAATTTATTTTGCCAAGCTTTGCAAGGATAGTCACAGGGCAAAGTGAATTTATGTATTAAGATTGCAAAAATGTAGGAGGGTACATAAGATTGACGTTTCTTTTAGATCTCATTGCTTTTGATTGTATAAGGTTTGGCTATTTTTTTTACAAGATTTTTGTTATATGTAAAGGGTTACCTAACAAATAACCATTGCTTAAGTAGGCCTATTGCCTGTGCCTCCTCATCATCCAATTCAATCGTCCGCTGTTGTTACTGTATTTGGAAACTACATGTTAATTGCATTCATTCTATCAACTCTTTGTCTATTTGCCTGTCCTCTAGGCCATTTCATTATCATCTAATTTATCTTATTTTTCATAGCCAACTATCCTCGATTTCCTCTTCTCACTTGTGGTATTCTCATTATAAATTTATTACTGTACTGGAGGCATACCCACCATATCTTATTACTATTGTTGTTATTGTAACCATTGTAACTTTTCTAACTTTTACTCATTTTGAAGGCCTACTTGTATAAGCCTACTATTGTATATATTGTATATATTGTGTGTATGTGTGTGTGTCTACTGTGTATTTACATTGTATTACTATTTTCTATCTTTCCTGACAAAACCTATATTTGTATTATGCACAAATCAATCCATGGTGAATAAATTATCTTATTTTATCTTATCTTTATCTAACCACTCAGATTTGATCAGGAAGGTGTGGGATGGAACACAGATATTAAAAAAATAAACACTCTCATTCAAGAGCTGATTGAAAAAGGACCGAACAAAAACATAACATTCATGGCTCGTTGGTCTTGTGGTTAGCGTATCTGCTTCTAATGCAGAAGGTCCAGGCTTCGATTCCCGCTAAAGTCAGAAGTTTTTTAACTTCTGATTTGGACTTAAGTCCATCAGTTCTTGTCTTAGGAGTTTGTAAACGGCGACTTTGGAGCCGTCCTAGCAACGAAGCACATAATAAATTCAGAGTTGTTCTGAATCGGCCTTGTTGATTCTGGCGTTGATTCGCGGGTGTTCGCACTGTCCATACCACTGATTGCTATATTTCCTATTAAAAATATCGATCTTTGGTTGGTTATCGCTCACTCGTCGATTGTGTCGGGGCCTACAAGGCTGGCTTGGTCGCTTTGGTTTAATGTCCCCCACTGAAAATCAGTTATATAACTGAGTGGGTAGACTCTAAACACAATTTATTTATTTATTAAACATTGGGAAAATAGAAGCAACAAAATACACAAATCGTGGTCTACACTTTAACAAGCAAGGCAAACTCGAACTTTGCCAAGAAATAATAAAAGCAATCATAGGCCTAGTACATGAAAAATCATGCGATCTAAAACTCAAGACAGCAAACCCAAGCCCGAACATAAACTCACCATCACTAGCAATAAACGGAGGACAAGAAATCAACCAGCGACACAAGCCAAAAACAAACATAGGCCTACCTACCCTTGTCAAAGGCTTGTCAAACATAGACCTACGTGGCTCCATGATACATTGGACCACAGAAACACAAAACATCATGGACATGAAATTACCGGACACAATGAATCAGATAGCCAGCATGGCTGATGATTTTCTCCTGGACAATAAAGACACCACCACAAGACCGAAAAACAAAGACACATCCACAAGATCTGAAAATGAAGGCACCACCACAAGTCCTCTACAAATCAGGTCAAGAATACCTACCGATAAAAACACAAGCGACAAAAACACTTAAAAAACAACTAAACCACCTACATCCAAACACATAACACAACAAATAGAACCAAAAATCACAACAAAGTGTATCAAAACCAAACTCTTTTTTATCAACCCAAGAACACACACACCCAAAGCAAAATGATCCAAAACCACAAAAATAAAGAAATAAACCACACAATAAACCATCTAAATACACAAAACCATAAGCCTACACTCAAAATAATCCACCAAAACATTCAATGTATAGGAAAGAAAAAGAAAATACAACTTTTAGAAATATTCCTCCAAAACGAATACGCTCAAAATAACGAAATTGACATTCTTAACATCTCGGAACACTGGCAAAATGAAGAAAATATCAAATCATTACACATTACAAACTACACTTTAGCCTCATACTACTGCCGTAAATCACATGCATGGAGGGACAGCAATATACGTAAATAATAAACTAAACACTACTATAGTTGAACGATCAGACATAATATCAAAATCAATAGAAATACACCTTGAGTGTGCAACCATAGAACTAAAAGTAAAAACAAAAGCAAAACGGAATCATAAATACACACAAGAAAATCTCCCTATAGAAAACCTTATAATAATAACTATTTACCAATCAACAAAAGGTGACAGTAAAACATTTTTTCAACAATTAGAAATAATACTTAATCAACTCATAAAAGAAAACAAAAAAATAATATTACTCGGTGACTTCAACATTAACTCAAACCCTACAAACAAAACCGAAGAAAAACTAAATAAAGAGCTACAATATCTACTCGCAACATTTGACCTAGACACAACAATACATCAACCACCAAGACATGATAAATAGACTCAAAATCACACAACTTTGAATGACCTTTTGACTCTTGTCGGCGGCCATTTTTCATGTGAACCACTAGAAAAAAATTGGAGGTCTAATTGAAAACGTACTTTAAAAAAAAAATTATACACGGTGCATTATTACGAAGAAGGAGGACTGTTGATTTCGTAGTGGTAAAGTAAATTGTATATAACTATTAGACCAATAGATCAATACAGATGATTTTTTTTTCTCGTACAGAGAACTTCTGTCAAATGAGTGTGTATTGTTCAGATTTCTTAAAATCTCGTTGGCTTATCAGCAAATAATTTTTAAAAACAACTTTTTAATGGGACCAAATACTAAAAAAAATTCAACACGCATCTATTCGGGGGTTCTAATTAGAAAGTATTACGAATTTCGTAGCCGTACCTTAGTTAGACAAGCGATAATCTTAAATGTAAAATTGGATAAAATTTGGTGCGAAAGTTGTGCCTTCTCTAGAAATGTCTCTGAACTACCACAACAGTCTGCATGTTTCTTGGGTGCGCCAGCAAGAAGCACGGACAGAGAGAGAGAGAGAGAGAGAGAGAGAGAGAGAGAGAGAGAGAGAGAGAGAGATAAAGAGAAGAGATAGATAGATAGATAGATAAGGGTCTTTATTGTAAGGCGGGATTAAGGCTAGTGAAGCCTTATCTTCCATCCAACCTAATACAACTAATAATAATAATAATACAAATGATAATGAAGGCTTATGAGAATTATAGATAATTTGAACACAAAGTAATTGGCCTGATGAAAATTACACATAATTAACTAAAAACATAAACATTTGAAATTATGATAAACAATTTACACAATTTAGCTATCATTTCATTCTCCGCATTCATCCATCGCTGTCATACAGTTTCATTACAGTACCAAAGAAGGCGTCCTCGTAAAGTAAATAGAGTAACACAGGTAACCGAGCATATTAATACGTAATTTATTTTCATTATTTGGGTTGTTTGGGTGTTTTGTATCACTTATTGTTTGTACAGTTACAGAGAGAGAGAGAGAGAGAGAGAGAGAGAGAGAGAGAGAGAGAGAGAGAGAGAGAGAGAGAGAGAGAGAGAGAGAGAGAGAGAGAGAGAGAAGAAAGAGAGAGAGAGAAGAGAGAGAGAGAGAGAGATCATTCATTCCACAAGAAAGGGTGGCTGGCTACCTTGCAGATTTGTAAACATTATACTCTACCTGCTATTCAACAATAGAGCGCTCCATCTTCTCATGTCCACTCTGGCGGCGAACGCTAGAAACGCGCTAGTGAGGATAGAATCTACACATGCTATCCTCGCGCGTAAGAAATTAACTAATTGAGATAAGTATTGTGATGTTCTATCGCGCACACAAGAAACAGCACCTACATGGAATCTAGTCTTCAACATCATATTTTAACAGAAACATAATTCATTCCGTGAAAAAATGCATTGGAGACACTGAAAACGTAATCAAACGCCGACTGGTTAACCAACTATACCTACTGTTATTTTGTTTAGTTAGTTAGTTAGTTAGTTACACATTTCGTACGTTGAATATTATCTGTCCACAATCCACCTACCCGCTTGCCATTAGAGTGTATATTTGATGAAGCCACTTATTGGAAGATAAGTGACTCAACACATGCACTGATTCGTTATTTCGTGTAAGGAATCTACATGAAATTACGGAAACAAAACATTCCCTCTCACTTAGGTAATTCAGTGAGATCTTAATAAAGATTGGTCTTCATATTAATATATTAAATTCATACCTAGTTGATAAAACTAATTCATTTTTGGCTTAAAACAATCAGTAGCCCTAGATTATATCACAATAAATGGGCTAAGTCCAGATTTACAAAACCCAACCTTGGCCGGGGATCGAACCCATGCCTCCCAAAAGACCACCGAGACCGCGGTAGTGTATTTGTTGCTGAATTATTGGTGCATTTTGATATTATTTTTAATGAATATCAAATTCTTAAGTTATTAAATCACCACTCCCAGTTACATAGTCCGCGCCCGGCCAGAGGGAGACCATGGGTTCAATTCCTGTTTTTGTTTATAGTATTTATATTGGGATTTTCGTAATCACAATAAAACAATCAAGAGTGGGTGAATAAGGTTTAAAAAAATTAAGTATTGCATTTTAATACCTGGGCTACCATGATTCCGAGAAAATTAAGCACAAGACTATGTTGACTTGTTATTCCCAATGTTCTTTTATATTGGTGTTTTGTCCAGTAATTTTTTATTTTGCATTCTAATAATTTAGGAACGCATAATGTTTATTGTTTACTGCTTTATTGTCTTCACTCTTCACAAAGCTTGAGTGGCTCTATTGTTGTTGCTTGAATTGAAACGCTGTGTGCTACTCTATTATTGCATTACATTCCATATTAGGCATATTATAGATTATAGAACATAACTACATATTTTGCTTTGATATTAATAAATTTAGTCATTATATTGATATTATTTCAAAGTATGTTGGACTCTGTAACGTTGTACTCTGGAATAATACTACGGCCACAAAAATAAGCGGTTTATATCAATGTCTACGTTCACAGGCACAGACTATATCCGTAGGTATTTTAATTATAAATGCTGATATAAATCTATATAAATACTAGAAATACTTTTAAATAAATAAATACTAGATTTTGAATTGATAATGAGCCCCATGATGCCTATTCTATTCCCCCAAAACCTTATATATTTACACTTGCTTGTGTAGGATCATATGGGTGTTTACAAAGGTATCCTCACTCGGCGGCCATGACGGTGCTACGCCCCCGCGACACTAGCGCATTCTCTAGGTGATTTGAGTTCTCTATCATGCAGAACTTGAAACTTGAAAGAAACAAAGCACGCCTGAAGTCTTGAACTAAGTTCACAAGTCGATGAGCGTTGTATGGTCATGTGGTGTGGTCTGGGGTATCGGGGGAGGAGGGTGGGGGTGGGGTGGAGTTGATTTGGTAGCAGAAGACATCCGGCTGCTCGAGGTCAATGACTTTGTATTTGTGAGTATCAGTAGACAAAAATGATACAAACAATTAGTGATGTAAAATGCTCCAGCATTTTCTTTTGGAAAATATTCTCGAGCACGAGCATTTTCCGAGCATATTCTAAAAACTTCATATTTGCATAATAAACTGTCTTACAAGCACAATTAGATCAATTTTTCAATTTATTTGAAATAATTGTAATGCACTTCATGTTACTTGAACTTTCCCTTAATCTGATAGGAGAATTGTGAATTTTGAATGGGCTACTACTTGGGAATTACAAGTTTCAGTCTAGTCTAATTGAAATATGTTAGTAGTTTGGTGATTGTGTTCGGATATAGGAAATTAGGGAATAGGCCTACTAATTCAGAAATCTAGAACTACATAATTATACTGAAATTACAGTAGGCTTTGCTTGTGCATTATTATTTTTAATTTTATTATTATTATTATTATTATTATTATTATTATTATTATTATTATTATTATTATTATTGTAAAAAATTTAAGTACCGGTAGGCCCTACTAGTAGTATTTTTTTACTGGAGTATTATATTAAATATACAAATCATTGGACTATTCACTGTAACACACATGGCCTACTGTTGTATTGAAGCCAGAGCCCTAAAGCACACAGTGCCTAACAGCTTACTATAAAAAGTGAAGTTTGGCCGTATAAACATTCTTAAAAAGGTGGGAAATGATATATATTTGAAGTTTCAACTATTTGTTAGCATTGTAGACTCTGGGAAGAAAATGCTCAAATATGCTCTGAGCATAATCTTTCAGAGAATATTCTCAGAATATTCTCATTCTCGGAGAATATTCTCGACTCACATCTCTACAAACAATATTCATGAATGGTATTGTGTATTGTATTTAGAGTATAGTAGTAGTATAGTATTACTCACAATAGTAACAAAATTTATATCGTAATTAATCCTGACTATATATATACCGATGGTAACAATTGTATTTGTCCCGGAGTTTACGCATTGCATATGGCGTATTTATCAGTTAAAAAAAATTGTTGAGATTTGTTCGAATTTGTAGTCAATTACGAAATTAAATCCCTTCATGTTTGCTTTTATATAATTTATTACAATAAAAGTATGGTCACAGATCTAGGTGCCCGTTAGGGCGCCGCAGCCAAGTCGTGGCGCGCTACACACTCAAGCACCTTATACAGCAAGCAGAGTTGGGGTGATTTCGAGGTGTTACCCAGCCGTCATGTAACGTGATGTGGACTTGAAAACAATCAAAGTTGAGAGGATTTAGATACCTGACTACACATGCCAAATTTTATTGGGGTACGACCATTCCTTCTTGGTGAAAAAATGGCTTGAAACATGCTCAAAATCACTTTAAGGATGTTAGCTACTGCTACTACTGCTACTACTCCTACTATCTAATTCGTCAGTTTCAATCGGCCCGCGATTCTGACCAGACAGGTGGGGCTACTATGTTCATATTTTACATGGACATTAAGGTTATAGTAATAAAGTCTCTTTTGAAAGAAAAAGTGGAAAAAGTTTGCTGGAAGGCTTCCAAATAAAGGTTTTAAAATAAGCCTTATACACTAGGCATACAATCAACAAGTAACTATAGTTACTTGACACTTGTTGACGGTATAAGCAGAGTTAGGCGGGAAAGTGCGATACGTAAACAAATGGCGGACATTTTAAATTTTGCTTCTATGTGTGAAACGAGAAAAGTTGTCATTATACTCTCATAAAACAAATCAGAAACCGTCCCTGGCCTAGGCCCAGATGTAGAAAATTATTTATAATACAACAGTGTAGGTCTAAAGTTCCATTAGGCTATAGGACTAGATAAAATCCCCCCAAAATACAAAAATTTGTAAAAAAACGGCAGCCAAGCTCTCCTTCCAAAGTCGTCGGCTGTGAATGCTGTGAGATATAGAAGTTGAGCCAAGCATTTCATTCTTTATCCCTAGTTTCGCATTGAAAAGAAGTAAGATCATTTCGCCTGTTGACGATCGCCAAGCCAACCATTTTCGTGGTAAAAAAAGTTAAAATTTTAAACTCAAAATCATAAAAAAATTACTTGGCCATTGACTTTTTAGAGTCCTCGTACCAAAATCAATAGCCAAGTAATTTTTTATGATTTTGAGTTTAAAATTTTAACTTTTTTTACCACGAAAATGGTTGGCTTGGCGCTCGTCAACAGGCGAAATGATCTTACTTCTTTTCAATGCGAAACTAGGGAGAAAGAATGAAATGCTTGGCTCAACTTCTATATCTCACAGCATTCACAGCCGACGACTTTGGAAGGAGAGCTTGGCTGCCGGTTTTTTACAAATTTTTGTATTTTGGGGGGATATCACATCTTTTTGTTGTTTGTTTCATATCAAGGCTTAAAATATGTGAAATACGTGTAAAGGTGGATACAGTGCCTTTAAAACAGATTGTCTAGAAACAAAAGCTACCTACCATCTTTTTTTTTGTTTACAATCTATAGGCCACGTTGGCAATATTCAATGATTTTATTAAATTTAATATGGTTAATGTCGTCTTGGGTTTTTGTGTGAATGATTTGTTGACCGGACTATAACACATTGACGCATAATTTTAATCAGCAATTAAAATATTAAAAATTGTAATAAATACAACATAACGTTTTTCCCAAAGTAAAGAGTGGTAGGGAACAGTGGGGGTGAAAGATCGCTTGTCTCCTGGCGGATTATTATGTTTCATATTATTATGTACCAGTACCACCATGCCAAATTTCATGCTGAAAACTCATTCGGTAACTTTATGGTGAATGCTGGAAATCAAGGTAAAAATAATATAAACTATTAGGGATGGGGGTTGAAAAAGTGTTGTTTAGGAAATGAGAATAGGCTTATTGGGTTAAAACACATTAAAACATAATTTACTAATTTGAATAAAAATACAATTTTGGAGAGCTATGAATTATTCCAATTTTAGGGGATGATTTAGGGGATGTTGGGGGTGGAATATCGCTTGCATCGCGACGAATTATTTTTCATATTAGTATGTAACATCATGCCAAATTCCATGCTGATAACTCATTAGGTGCCTTCATGGTGAATGCTGGAAATCAAGGTAAAAATAATATAAACTATAAGGGAGGGGGGTTGAAAAAATGTTGAAAATCTGGACGATCAAATGCATTGAAAGTAATAAATAACAAACAAATGTCGTCATTATTCCTTTTCACAGTTGACAACAATGGTTTTATTTTATTAACCAATGAGCGATCTTCCAATACCACTTTCCTACAATCCGCTAAACTAGGGAAACGCCAAAGTCGTTGTTAAACGATTGAGTGAGTGAGCCAAGTGTTGAGTACCCGGGAACATCCCCTTTCCTCCCCTATACCTAAGGATCTAGCCCAGTATGAGGAATGATACCGGGTACTCAATACATGGCTCACTCACTCATTTAACAACGACTTTGGCGTTTCCCTAGTTATTTTAATTGAACATTTGAAATGCGAATCGTGTTCAAAACATATTAGCGTGAAACATTAACAAATTTCCAAGATAAAACAAAATCACCTAAGTTTTATTTCCCATTTAACACCCCTCAAAAATAATATGTGTGTGTAAAAATATAAAAAAGTTCAAGCTAACGGGTATCGAACCCCAACCCTTCGTGCGGTAGACTAAATGCTTACCAATAAGCCATGCAAGCCACGAAGATACTGTCCCGCTAGCTGCTACTAAACAAATGCTATCGACATTTTAAAAATCACATTTTTATTTATTTTAGGATTAAATCGCAATGGATCTAGCTGATTTTGTTAGCAGTTCTCAGTAAACTCGTACCGGATGTCTGTTTAAAATTTCATCCTAATCTGTTCAGCGGTTCGGCTGGTTTTCGACGTACAGACAGACAGACAGACAGACAGAATCACAGAATGAGAGCCGTTCGAGTTGAATGGAGACACTCGGTTGCTCCGCTCCCTCGTTTAAATATTACTAGGGAAACGCCAAAGTCGTTGTTAAACGAGTGAGAAGAGAGCCAGGTGTTGAGTACCCGGGAACATCCCCTTTCCTCCCATATACCTAAGGCTGGATCAAGCCCAGTATGGAGAATGAAACCGGGTACTCAACACATGGCTCACTCACACGTTTAACAACCACTTTGGCGTTTCCCTAGTTATTTAAATTGAACATTTAACATGCGAATCATGTTCAAAACGTATTAGCGTCAAACATTAACAAATTTCCAAGATAAAACAAAATCATCTAAGTTTTATTTCCCATTTAACACCCCTCAAAAATAATATGTGGGTGTAAAAATATAAAAAAGTTTGAGTAAATGGGTATCGAACCCCAACCCTCCGTGCGGTAGGCTTAATACTTACCACTGGGCCATGTCAGCCAGGTAGATCTCGTCCCGCTAGCTGCTACTAAACAAATGCTATCGATATTTTAAAAAAATCACATTTTTATTTATTGTAGGATTGAATCGCAATGGATCTAGCTGATTTTGTTAGCAGTTCTCAGTAAACTCGTACCGGATGTATGTTTAAAATTTCAGCCCAATCTGTTCAGCGGTTCGGCTGATTTTCGACGTACAGACAGACAGAATCACAGAATGAGGGCCGTTTGAGTTGAATGGAGACACTCGGTCGCTCCGCTCCCTCGTTTAACTAAATGTTTGTCATCTGCTTTAATCTGGTTTCTGACTAATTTCTTTACTTGGTTGCACTTCTGAGTTCTGGGCTTGACTAATTATTAATTAATAATATTATAATGTTATGTAGGCCAAGCCTAAGTATTGATTAAATTAATAGGTCTTTCAATTGTCTAATGTTGAAGTAAAGTAGGTCTTTGCCAATAAGCCTAGTAGAGCCTAGTAGGTCATAGGCAGTTAAGTCAATGTGTGATCAAGTGGTCAAGTTATACAAATAAGCATGAATGTTATAAAAGGTCTAGTTGAGTTTTTGAGTTATGTCTAGTAAAAAGGAGATACTTCTTAAATACATCAGTCTGAGTCTGAATATGTAAGTGTAAGTGACAATATTGTTCGAGTGGGGGAAAAGAAGTGTTACTGTGAATATATGCTATGGGAGAAGACTACAAGGGAGTATTGAATGGTGCAAATGTAGTTGTGTCAGGTAACGGCAATCTCTTGGTTGTTAAAGCGGGGAAATACATTACGACGTGCACAATAACAAAACAGCTTTCTAATTTTTTTTCTTACATCGTCAGTTTTCCCATTGTTACGTGATTGTATGGTAATCCAAAATGTTGAAAGAACCTACCTAATGAAATTGTTTTGCATTTTCAAAAAAGGCAGGCCTATTATCACCTCAATCCCCAGTTAAGTTAAAATTTTCATTTCTGGATTAGGCTAATTGAGTAATATTGTGTAAAAGTACTATACTTTTAAAACACCCTCATTTCTGGGAAGCATGGACACTTTGAAACAGTTGTCCACTTTCTTCAAGTAGTGCATCTGGAAGTGCACAGAAAGTAAACAGAAAGTACAAGCAATTTATCTATCAATACCTGAAAGCTGTAGTACATCTTGACTACCCACTGATGGTCTGCTTCCACTAAAACGTCTCTCTCCGCTCGGACATGCGCCACCTGTTCTTTCTCCAACATGTCAGCTTTCCGGAGGATCTTCATTGCGTACACATGGCCTGTGTCTTTCTTCTGCACGAGACGCACTTCGCCAAACGCCCCTCGTCCTATCACCTTCAAAGGCTCAAAGTCTTCGACGCCAAGGCGAGATCTTTTAAGCCTTAGGAATTCTGTTTCTTTTTGAGCATGTTGTTGCCGTTTTTCTTGTTTCTGGGACTCGGAAAGGCCTTCATCTTTAAGGGACTCTTCAAGTTTAGCTAGCCTTTGTTTCCTCTCAAGATGTTGGGCTATAAGATTGCTATAGTAGTTTTCCAATGTAACCTTAGCCTTGGTTGCTTTGTCGAGAGTATGGCCACTAAACCGTATTGTGTTGTCTGTAGCCGTCATTTCCAGGACCCCTGTAAATGCACAACATCGGTAAGTATACCAATTATTGGCACCATAGACTGTTTTATAAATTAATTAATTAAATTGGTACTTTAGGTACACAGTTCAAAATAAATACTTTAATTACAGGCCCACTTAACCCAAATATGTTTATTATTAACATGCTAACACTCTTGATTAGCTCAAATGATGAAGCGCCGCTGCTATATGACCCTCCGTAAGAAGGATATAAGAAGGGTCAATAAGGATAAGCATGGTAATAAAAAGTTATGAGAAGGGTCAAAATCGATATTTAGAATTTAATACGAGTGCATTGTGCAAGGTCGTGTTTACATCGTATAATAATAGCAATGCATTAAAAATGGTTCACTGATGACGAAGATGTCATTTTGTTAAAAAACAGACCAACATTAACTAAGTTGCACGATGTAAACTGGTAAGTAAAGATTCACTTTGAAGCGTGCTGTTTCAATGCCAACTTGGGCCTTAGACAGCATCATATCAATCTACATCACAAGCCACTGCTACGAGAGATTTGTAAAGCAGTGGCACAGTGGTGTGTAAGAATTACAATTAAAATTATTTTGTTGGGTCGAATCGCCGTTTCGATTATTTATTTACATATAATGTTTTTTTACGAGTCTGGTTTTGTTGTTGTATTGTTTATTTTATACCAAGGGTCTTGCAAACCGCTGATAATAGACACACCGCTTGAGCTGAAACATTAAAAGTAAATACATAATTGACTCAGGAAAATGACCCGGCAAAATAATTTTAATTGTAAATTTGGGAAGCGAAAGCCTTAGTTTTGAAATAAATGTGTAAGAACCTTATTAATCGACACGTAGGCCTATGTTTGTGTTTCATGATCTTTTAAGCATTTGGTAGCCACCCTATAGGGGGTGTCATGATAGAAATTAGGGATGCCTTTTGATTATCACTATATTTAACTTTATCAAATAATCTAGGAATGGCTAAGTTTGTCGTAGGCGTATGTTAGGCCTAGCCCATACCAGAGTCGATAAAGAAGTTTTCCCATTGGTGAGGTCCTCAAACTCCCTAACCCAGGGCGGGCTAGGGAGTTAAATAAAAAGTCGGTTTTTAAACTTGTTGAAATTGAAAATAACACATTTTTGTCACTTATGCCCTTTTGTCACTATATCTCAAGACGCACGCGGCGGAGCTTCGGGGAGTTTTCAATTATTGTTTAGTAATTGTCAACTGAGTATGTGTGCAAATTTTCAGCTTGTACCGAATTATGTCCGAGTTCACCATATACCAACCAATGTCTATCTTTCCTGGGCTCCTATAGGTATATAGGGCCAATGTCATATGTAATGGTAAACTACCGTAGGTGATTGGCAGAGAAACACTGAGTGGATGGTGCTAAAGAATGCAGCTTTCAAGCTCTATGCATTCAATGCATAGAGCTTGAAAGCTGCAATGCATTGCATTGCATTGTAATTGCTATCTGTTGAAAATGTATAATCCTACCTAATGCAGTAACATTTCTGTGTTTGTGTGTCTGTGTGTGTATGTGTAATGTGTACCGGTACCTACCTATGAGCCGGTATGTAGACTTGACAGCTATCTACAGTAGACGGTCTACTGTAACCTCAGTTCTGAATTACTTATCTTTTTACTTGGATGTAAAAATAGTATTGTATATTATAACAGAAATATGGTATTGATGTTAACCAAGACATTATTTTAATTATGTATGCCTGCAAGAGAACCATGTGCTTATAAACTATAAAATAAAAGCAAAATTTAGACCTCAAAATAGTAGCTAGTTATGTACCACATATCAAATAAATCTGCATCATTGAGATTTTGCTCCTACTTCCTCTGAACCACCTCAAAATTTATTTTAGTATGGCAACTTCATATTAATAAATAGGATATTAAAATATGAATTTATAAACACCTCTCCCCTAGATATAAAAATTGCAATTTGGGCCTTCATAGGTAGTGAAGCCAAAATTATATAGAGAAGATGTCATTTCTAAAATTCTAACCAAATTTAATTGTATTTCAGCACAGGCGTGTGCAGCCTCCAACATTAGACCCAGCACAAGGGCAAAACTGCCAAAACTATAAGGTGGCACGGTTCAGCTGGGGTCTGGAAGCCCCAGCCGCAGGAAGCAATTTTTTTGGTTTGATATGTTAGCTTTCATGGCCTAAAACGCGATTTTAGAACGGTGCCGTGGAATTTTGTGGCCCCTATAGAACTATTTGTCTCATTTAAATAAAACACAGATTACAAATAATTTGGGATCTCATGTCCTGGCATTTCTTGCCAGTCCGCCCCTGCTAGCTCCCTTGGCCCCACAGGGAATGTTTTGATTTTGAAACGCATTTTGTGCGTTTTAATGTACCTATTTTAATGACAATGTACAGAAAAGAAGGATAGGTTTACAATCAATCATACATATATACGAGACCATTAAAAATGTTTTATTTGGAAACATGTTACCTGAATGCAAACAATTTTTTATAATGCCTACTGATCTCGGCCCATAGGCCGGCGCGGGCGGGCCGTCGTTTGGAGGCCGAAGTTGATACATTAGGTCCGGCCTGGGCCGTGCGCACGCCTATGTATTTCAGTATAACAATATACAAATTGTCTGTGTAAGGCCTAAATGATAATATAACGCCTCTTTTTGTGTAACTTGTAACTTGTGTAGATGTGTTCATGTGACACACATGCGCATTATGTTGAATTGTAAAAAATACCTTGTTTCTATAGAACTAGTTTCGCTTATAAAAAAGTATAATTTTAAGAAAAGTTATTTATTTTACACTTTTATGCTTGCTACAGACTCTAATTGGAAAAAATTGGAGTAGTTTGCTTAAGAAAGAGCCATATCCATACAAATCCTGATATAAGAAAACAGATTGACACCACTGGTAGCTGTGTAACATGTCAGGGTCTGACACATTACACGACCTTGCTCAGCTGCTCAGGTGACTGCCTACACTCGTCATATCACGTCATTAGGCAGACGGAAAGTATTCTGGGGTTGATGACTGCATTTTGTTTCTATTGGCTGCCAATGAGTGCATCGCTATTCCGATTGGCTAGATGTCGTTTGATAGGGCTAGCTCAGCTTGAAGATGGGACGGATTGTCAGTGTTGCCGCGGGACGTAGTGTGTACAGATCGAGAGCTGGGTGAGCTTGAATTCGGGTCCCGACTAGAGCATTGATAAAGAAACGTAACGTGTGTATCGTTCGTGTAGTGTTGTGTTATTGTAGAACTGATTTAAACAGGCATAACCTAGCCTATGAGGTTGAGTTCGAGACCTGGAGAGAGTCGATTCAGGGGGAATGGAGTGAACTAGGCCCTACTTCTTGCTCCGGGTTGTTTCAGATATGTATTTTTGTGACATCTGACACGGGTTCAATATGGCCGTGTTCGAACCTCGAAGAAGACCGATGCGGAGAACTGCGTGATTTAATGGTTACTCAGCTGTGTTTTATATAACTAGGAAACGCTCAGTTGGACGCGTTGATAAGCGAGCACGTGCTATAGCTAGACCCACATTGCACATTTTTAAAAATTTAAAAATTTGCGACGTCACTGTCCACGGGGCCATGTTTCCAATATTATTTATTATTGCCAAGGTATTTGGGTAAGGCTGTGGCTATTTAACCATAGCTACGGAAAAATTACGTTATACAATTTAACCGTAGACTGTACTACGGTAACAAAAACATTTTACAAGACCTTTAACGTTGCTATTTTAAACGAAAGTCCTTTTCCGGTTGTCGTCGTCCTTTTTTGCTGTTTTAGTAACAACAAAAAAACATCAAGACCTCTAACATCGCTATTTTAAACTAGGAAAACGCTGAAGTCCCGCCGCGTTGAAGGATAGGCGTTTTATAGTTTTTTGTTTGCGTGGTATATCTTTACTTTTGCAAGTGCTTTGTTTTGTTGCCTACGCATTGAAGTGATTGTTGTCAAGTTTCTATTGTTACTTGTTAATTCTTAAGGGAACACTCCACTGAAAATACTGCCAAAACTACCCTTTGACCTGTTATTTTTTTATTACTTTTATTTACTCTTTAAGTATTATACTTTTTAATTATACTAACAACAATGGGCTAACACGCCTCCTTTTAATTGAAAATGTTTTTTTAAGTTATTGCGCGCACGAAAATGCGGTTTTTTGTTGCCATTTTCTAAACATATATTTTGTTAGTTAGAGGGTTGGGGGGTTAGGGGGGGGGGGGGTTAGGGGGGGGGTTATTTGATTACTTATTATAACCTGTGGAATAGATAGTTCTTACATACCTGGAGAGCAATATTACTATAATTATACAAAATTATGGTAATTTCATGTAAAATATCTTTAAACCCATTTTGGCGGATTATATTTTTATCACACTTTTAGAACTTAAAAAACTATCTTCTTCTGTACCACTTGTCCGAATGAGCTAGTTTTGGTTTTGTTTTATTACTTGGACATAAATAAACACAATTGTGCATGCGTTTTAAGATATATTCATAACTTTGGCTAAAATATAATATTAAACTTCTATCTGAAGTGTAATTAATAAAATTCATTATTCAAAATGCATAAAATTAGCCAAAAATGAAAAAATAAACAAAACCCATGCACAATTGTCTTTGGTTATGTCAAAACAAGGAAAATGCAAATTTTACAACAATCGGTCCAAAAGGAAAAAAGTTTTGTGTTTTCTACCAAAGAGCTTAAAAAACATGAAAAAAAAGTCAAGGGGGGCAAAATATAAGCCCCCAAAAAATAAAAAATAATTTCCATCAATTTTTAAAGGTGTTTTCATTGCCCACGCCAAAAATTGTGATGGAAGCGCAAAAACTGTGGATGTTGGCTTTTTCAGTGGAGTGTTCCCTTAAAAAACTTATATTAAAAGCTTTTTTTCTATGGATTCTGGCTATCTTTTTCAACTTTTTCTTTCAAAAGGTACTATACTAGGAAAACGCTTAAGTCCCGCCGCGTTGTTGGATGAGCGTAATTGGTGCATTGAGCTGCCATGTGTTATGCGGATTTTCTGTTGTTCTGTGAAAAAATCATTACTAAGTTGAAGATTTTTTTAAAAATTAAATTAAATTAAATGAAAAATTAACTTAAATTTAAATTTTTTTAATTAATTGTAATTTAAAAAAGGAAAAAATCGTAATATTGAAATTTTCATAAGAAATAATTATTCGATTGCGCACAAATTTTACACAAATATATGAATTTATAAAATTAAGGTTCTGTGAAAAAATTATTACAATAGGATAAAGCATATAGGTGTTATAAATCAAAGAATTGTTTTAAAAAAGAAAAAAAACGTAAAATTTCGATTTTCATGAGAAATAATTTTTCGATTACGCTCAAATTTCGCACGAATATCTTAATTCATGTAATTAAGGTTCTGTGAAAAAATCATTACAATCGGTTAAAGCATGTAGGTGTTATAAGTCGAAGAAAGTTTTTAAAAATCGAAAAAATCGTAAAATTGCGTTTTTTATGAGAAAAAATTTCCCGATTGCGCTCAAAAACGTGGCAGTTCTAAGTTCAGAGATTTCGAAGGCCTCCATGAAATTTCATCGCAATCGGAGTATCGGTTTAGCCGGAATCGTGTTAACAGACACACAAAAATACAGAAAGAAAAAAAAAAAAAAAAAACATTCCGGATTTTTTTCTCCAGTGTAGTGAAATGGAATCTTCGCTACGCTCGCTACGCTCATCCAATCACCATAACCTTAATGTCCATGTATAATATGAACGTTGTAGCCCCACCCGTTTGGTCAGAATTGGCCCAAATGGCACGAAAATATCGCACAAAAAATCAAAAAACTTATATTAAAAGCTTTATTTCTATAGCTTCTGGCTAACTTTTTCAACTTTTTCTTTTAAAAAGCAATACATCACCATTACCTTAATGTCCATGTGAAATATGAACGTTGTAGCCCCACCTGTTTGGTCAGAATCGGCCCAAATGTCACGAAAATATCGCACTAAAAATCAAAAAAATCCTAAAAGTACGATATTCATGAGAAATATTTCTTCGATTGTACCCAAAAACGTAGCAAGTCAAAGTTCAGAGATTTCGAAGGTCCTGTCAAATTTTCATCAAGATCGCATATGCCGTTTGCCCGGTAGAGAGCGAACAAACAGACAAAAATACAAACAAAAAAACACCCGAGCTAAATTTTTTTGGGGGTCAGTGAAATTGAAGTCTTCGCTTCACTCGCTTCGCTCGCTACGCTCATCCAACGAGAGTCCTTTTTGGTAGGCCTAGGCCTAAATGTCGTCGTCCTTTTTGCTGTTTTGGTAACAAAAAAATCTTCGAAGACCTTTAACGTTGCTATTTAAAAAACAAAAGTCCTTTTTAGGCTGCCTACCTAGGCCTAGGCCTAGCACTTTTTAAACGCTTTTATCATCTAGAATTGTGTTTGCGACGGGGCCGAATGTAGTGAAATCATTTGCAGAAAAATCATGGACCCAAATAGAATGGTAAAAAAAAACGACCAAACAAAAATTTGAACCGCCGACCTTTCGCATAGAATTTGAACGCGCTACCACTCTGCCACAATGCACTGTGATATTTCTAGCTATTGGCCTAGTTAGGTGGTATCGTACTGCTACGGACGATTTGTTATTTTTAATTTGTCCGTAGCCTACGGTTAAATAGCCACTACCTTTGGGTAAACCCGTGGGTAAACCTTTACTTTGTGGATAAAATCCACCGCCATCTAGAGGACCTTGACAACATTTCCTTGGGTAAACTATTTTAACTCTTTGGTAACAAATAATACACCGCTTCCTCGATAGTATTTTGATTAGGTACTTCTAGAGGTACGTGAATTTGGCACCCCCCACAAGAGCACTAATTCTAAGAATTACACATGCTCAATTAGTGCTTTCGAACGAAACTAGTCCCACAATAAGTGCTTCAATACTTTAGGTTTTATATTTTATAGGCAAATTACTGCGGGGGGTGCTAACTTCACGCAGCACCCCCCACAAGAGCACTAATTCTAAGAACTAGGAAAACGCTTAAGTCCCGCCGCGTTGTTGGATGAGCGTAATTGGTGCATTGAGCTGCCATGTGTTATGCGGATTTTCTGTTGTTCTGTGAAAAAATTAGTACTAAGTTGAAGATTTTTTTAAATTAAATTAAATTAGATAAAAATAAACTTTAATTTTTAATTTTTTTAATTAATCGTTAATAAAAAATTATTTTCACACGAATATATAAATTTATAAAATTAAGGTTCTGTGAAAAAAGTATTACAATAAAATAAAGCATGTAGGTGTTATAAGTAAAAGAATTGTTTAAAAAAAGAAAAAACCCACAAAATTTATATTTTCATGAAAAATAATTTTTTGATTGCGCTCAAATTTCACACGGATATCTTAATTCATAAAATTAAGGTTCTGTTAAAAAAATCATGAAAATCGGATTAAGCATGTAGGTGTTACAAGGAAAATAAATTTTCAAAAAATCGAAAAAAATCGTAAAATTGCGATTTTCATGAGAAATAATTTTTTGATTGCGCTCAAAAACGTGGCAGTTCTAAGTTCAGAGATTTCGAAGGCCTCCATAAAATTTCATCGCAAACGGAGTATCGGTTTAGCCGGAATCGTGCTGACAAACACACAAAAATACAGAAAAAAAGAAGGAAAGAAGGAAAGAAAAAAAAAAAAAACATTCCGGATTTTTTTCTCCAGTGTAGTGAAATGGAATCTTCGCTTCGCTCGCTACGCTCGCTACGCTCATCCAATTACACATTATTTAGTGCTCAATTAGTGCTTTCGAACAACACTAGTCCCACAATTAGTGCTTCAACACTAAAGGTTTTATAGCAAAATTACTGCAGGGGGTGCTAACTTCACGCAGCACCCTCCACAAGAGCACTTATTCTAAGAATGACACATTATTTAGTGCTCAATTAGTGCTTTCAAACGCCACTAGTCACATCACACACCCCCCCGCACACACAAGAGCACTAATTCTAAGAGACACACATTATTTAGAACTCAATTAGTGCTTTTGAACGCCTCTAGTCCCACAATTAGTGCTTCAATACTTTAGGTTTTATAGCATAATTTCTACCGGGGGTGCTCACATCACGCCCCCCCCCCCCCCCCACAAGGGCAGATCCAGGACCTCTCAAAGGGGGGGCGACTCAGTTTGCACCACACGGGGGGTCTGGGGGGCGCAGCCCCCCAGCTTAGCCCCGCAGTGAAATTTTTCTGAGGCCTTTTTTCAAAAATTACTTTTAATGGCTTTAGAGAGGGTATATTTCAATATATTTTATATGCAGTTGCTCACTAAAATAGGCCCTGGAGGAAGGCAAAACCAACAAAATAAAAAAACAAGGCCCAAACTCAACAACAAACTGAATTATGTCCCTTTATAATCGCTATTGCTCATGTGTTTATATACCCTCACATTTTCAAAATCAGTGTTAAAATTAATGTTATTGGATGAGAGTAGTTGAGACTTTAATTTTGCTCCCCTGAGAAAAATAGCTGGTGATTTTTTTCTGTCTGCTCGCGCTCTACCGGTCAAATGGCTACTCTGATCGTGCTGAAATTTTCATGAGACTCTCAAAACCTATGAAGTTATGTGCTACGATTTTGGGTAAAACTTACCAATTTTTATCGTTTAACTGTGAATAATTGTCTAAAAGCAATAAATTTAAAAAAAAAATCATAATCGCAAGAAAACATTGATATTTCTGGTGTATAAACATATCCATTATAAAATAAAATATGCCCCCCCCCCCCCCCTCCCGCAAACACAAAAGCACTAATTCTAAGAGTTACCGATTATTTGGTGCTCAATTAGTGCTTTCGAACGCCAATAATCCAACAAAGGGTGATTTCATCATTTTATCATATCACATCACTTTCTTATAAGTATTTGTTTCGTCAATTTAAAAAAAAAAAACATTTTACCTTATATCACATTAATTAAACCCCAACCCGTACAACAAAATTTCAATTAATCCTAGACAATTCAATCACCAAAGCACAGGTGTCATTCTCAATCCTCCCCGTGCTAGAACTTCAATAGGTGCGTGAACCTAGCCCCCCGACCCCCTCCAAACTTGAACTAAATCTGCATTTCTCACAATATTTAGTGCTTTCAGAAATGCCAAGACATCAGTGGCGGCTCGTGACTCATTATTGTGGGATTGTTAAGTGATGACAACACAACGTTGTCTACCCCTCCCCCCACAGTGCAGTGGAATGTGACAACTAGCATACTACTGACAGGAGGTGGGAACCAACACAACCTAGAGGCTGGAAGATTGTTAAGTGTTGACAACACTACGATGTCTCCCCCCCCCCAGTGCGTCAGTGGAAGTGGAAAAAACTAGCATTACCCTTTTTTCCCTTTTTTTTTTATTCCCCCTTTCCAAACTTTAAACTTTTCTTTTAAAAAACAAAATCCTTTTTGGGTATCCCCTGTAAATTTTAAGTTTTTACAAATTTTTTTCAAAGGGGGCCCCAATTTTGGAAATTTTTGGCAAAAATCAACCCAAATAAAATGGTAAAAAAAAAGACCCCAAAATTTAAACCCCCCTTTCAAGATTTTGAACCCCTTCCATTTTCCACAATGCATTATTTTTCGTTTTGGCCTTTTAGGGGACACGCACAAACGAGTTTTTTTAAATTTTTTGGGTCGGAAAAATGCACTCCTTGTCCGTGGTACCGTACGTATAAATCCCTTTAGAGGCCTGACAAATTCTGGTACTTTTTCTTTTGGTAACAAAAAAATCTCGAATTGATTTACTTGTATTTTAACGAAAGCCTTTTCGTTTACCTGCCCTTTTTGTGTTTAACAACAAAATAACTCCAAACTTTAGTTTTTATTTAACAAATTTTTTGGGGTGCTACTAGGCCTACTAGCACTTTTAAACCTTTTTATTCTAATGTGTTTCGACGATGCCGAATTAGTGAATATTTGAGAAAATGGGGTGCCAATCAGATGAAAAAAAACACAAACAAAAATTGAAGCCGCCCTTGTGATTGAGCGTAATTGTCTGACTGCCTGTGATATTTTCTGCTATTGCTAGTTAGTTTTTATCATTAAGAACTTTTATTTTTAATTTTTGTAGATACGTTTTTAAAAAATTGGAAAACGGAAATTCTTTTTATAAAATAATTAGAGCCTCACATTTCCGGAATATTTAATTTTAAAATTAATGTTCTGAAGTATTTTGATTAGTTTTAAGAAAAGAATTTGAAAACCCACACAGAACATAATTCCTAGAATTCACATGCTCAAATTAGTCTTTCGAACAAAGAATAAGAATATCAAAAAATCGAAAACTTTGGTTTTATAGTTTTTATGGCTAAACGCGTGGGTCTAATTCCGAGACCCAAGGCACTTCTAAAATTACCAAATTATTTTGCCAATTGTGCTCAAACCCAATCCAAAAAAAAAGGGAAGAGGAAAAAAAAAATTACTAGTGTAATGGATCCCCCCCACCCGACACTATCAAATTACCTTATTTAGTGCTCAATTTGCTTTCGAACACACTAGTCCCACAATTAGTGCTTCAACACTAAAGGTTTTATAAGCAAATTACTGCGGGGGGTGCTAACTTCACGCGCACCCCCACAAGAGCACTAATTCTAAGAATGACCATTTTTAGTGCTCAATTAGTGCTTTCAACGCCACTAGTCACATCACACACCCCCCCGCACACACAAGAGCACTAATTCTAAGAGACACACATTATTTAAAAAGCTTTTGAACGCCTCTAGTCCCACAAGTAGTGCTTCAATACTTTAGGTTTTATAGCATAATTTCTACCGGTGGTGCTCACATCACGCCCCCCCCCCCCCCCCCCCACAAGGGCAGATCCAGGACCTCTCAAAGGGGGGGCGACTCAGTTTGCACCACACGGGGGGTCTGGGGGGCGCAGCCCCCCAGCTTAGCCCCGCAGTGAAATTTTTCTGAGGCCTTTTTTCAAAAATTACTTTTAATGGCTTTAGAGAGGGTATATTTCAAATATTTTATATGCAGTTGCTCACTAAAATAGGCCCTGGAGGAAGGCAAAACCAACAAATAAAAAAACAAGGCCCAAACTCAACAACCGTTTTTTAATCGCTATCGCTCATGTGTTTCTATACCCTCACATTTTCAAAATCAGTGTTAAAATTAATGTTATTGGATGAGAGTAGTTAAGACTTTAATTTTGCTCCCCTGAGAAAAATAGCTGGTGTTTGTTTTCTGTCTGCTCGCGCTCTACCGGTCAAATGGCTACTATGATCGTGCTGAAATTTTCATGGGACCTTCAAAACCTATGAAGTTATGTGTTACGATTTTGGGTAAAACCTACCAATTTTTATCGTTTAACTGTGAATAATTGTCTAAAGCAATAAATAAAAAAAAAAATCATATCGCAAGAAAACATTGATATTTCTGGTGTATAAACATATCCATTATAAAATAAAATTTGCCCCCCCCCCCCCCCCCCCCCGCAAACACAAAAGCACTAATTCTAAGAGTTACCGATTATTTGGTGCTCAATTAGTGCTTTCGAACGCCAATAATCCAACAAAGGGTGATTTCATCATTTTATCATATCACATCACTTTCTTATAAGTATTTGTTTCGTCAATTTAAAAAAAAAAACATTTTACCTTATAACACATTAATTAAACCCCAACCCGTACAACAAAATTTCAATTAATCCTAGACAATTCAATCACCAAAGCACAGGTGTCATTCTCAATCCTCCCCGTGCTAGAACTTCAATAGGTGCGTGAACCTAGCCCCCCGACCCCCTCCAAACTTGAACTAATCTGCATTTCTCACAATATTTAGTGCTTTCAGAAATGCCAAGACATCAGTGGCGGCTCGTGACTCATTATTGTGGGATTGTTAAGTGATGACAACACAACGTTGTCTACCCCTCCCCCCACAGTGCAGTGGAATGTGACAACTAGCATACTACTGACAGGAGGTGGGAACCAACACAACCTAGAGGCTGGAAGATTGTTAAGTGTTGACAACACTACGAGGCCTCCCCCTCCCCCCACAGTGCAGAAGAATGTGACAACTAGCATACTACTGACAGGAGGTGAGAAACCACACAACCTAGAGGCTGGAAGATTGTTAGTGTTGACAACACTACGAGTCTCCCCCTCCCCCACAGTTTCAGTGGAATGTGCAAAAATAGCATACTACTGAAGGGGGTGAGAACCCAAAACAACTAGAGGCGGTGGAAGAAATTTTTAAGTGTTGACAACCCCTACGATCTCCCCTCCCCCACAGTGCAGTGGAATGTGACAACTAGCCATACTACTGGACAGGAGGTGCGAAAACAAACACAACCTAGACGCGACTGGAGATGTTAAGTGTTACAACACTAACGAGTCTCCCCTCCACCACAGTGCAGTGTGAATGTGGACAACTAGCATACTACTGACAGCGGGTGAGCAACCAAACACAACCTAGAGGCTGGAAGATAGGTTAAAGTGTTGACACAACACTAATTATGTCTGTATTCTGTCTCCCCCTCCCCCCACAGTGCAGTGAACGGAACAACTAGCATACCTACTGGACAAGAGGTGAGAACCAAACACAACTAGAGGAGGAAGATTGTTAAGTGTGAACAACACTACCGATGTTCCCCTCCCCCACAGTGCAGTGAATGGGGTACAACTAGCATTAGCTATACTGACAGGAGGTAGGGAAACCCAAACAAAAACCTAGAGGCGGAAGAATATGTTAAAGTAAGCGTGAACGACACTGACCGATGTCCTCCCCCTCCCGCTCCACCGTGCAGTGAAATGTGAAAAACTATGCATACAATACTGACAGGAGGTGAGAACCAACACAACTAGCAGGCGCACTGGGAAGATTGTCAAGTGTTGACAACACTACACGAGTCTCCCCCTCCCCCCCACAGTGCCGTGGAATGTGAACACACTAGCATACTACGACAGAGGTGGAACCAACACAAAACCAACACAACCCGAGAGACTGGAAGTGGATTGTTAAGTGTGTATGAAACACACTACGATGATCCCCCTCCCACCCACAGTGCAGTGGAATGTGACAACTAGCTATTACATACTGGAAGGAAGGTGGGAACCCAAACACAACCTGTGTAGAGGCTGGAAAGATTCGTTAAGGTGACAACACTACGAGTCTCCCCCTCTCCACCCACAGTGCAGACGGAATGTGACAACTAGCAATACTACTGACAAGGGCAGAGGTATGGGAACCTAACACAACCTAAGAGGCTGGACCAGATGCTTAAGTGTTGACAAACACTACGAGGTCTCCCCATCCCCCCAACAGTGCAGTGGAATTTCTCATGTCCACACCGGACAAATTAGCCATTACTATAGACAGGCAGGTGAGAACCAAACACAACACTAGAGGCAGGGCAGATTGTAAGTGTTGACAACACTACGATGTCTCCCCCTCCCCCCACAGTGCAGGGAATGTGACAACCCTACAGACTATAGTACTGACAGGAGGTGAGAACCCCCAGCAACCTAGAGGCTGGAAGTTGTTAGTGTTGACAAACACTACGATGTCTCCCTCCCCCACCAGGGCAGTGTTGAATGTGACAACTATATAAGCAATAACCTATAGTACTGGCACAACGGAGGTGAGACCTCAACAACAACCCTATAGAACTTGGTGGAACGATTGCTTAAGATGTTGACAGAAAACACTACGATGGATCTCCCCAGCTCCGCACCACGCCACACACACAACGCCACAGGGAATGTGATAACTAGCGCACCCATCTCGTACCGGAATAGGAGGTGAGAACAAACCAAACCTAAGAGGACTGAAGATGTTAATGTGTTGACAAACACTACGATGTTCCACCCTCCCCCACAGTGCCGTGGAAGTGAAACTAGCACTACTACATGACAAGAGGTGAGAGAGGAAGCAACAACAGAACCTAGAGGCTGGCAAGATGTTAAGTGTTGACCAACACTACTGAGTGAACGATGTCTCCGTACCCCCCCCCCACACAGTGCAGTGGCATGTGAAACCCTAGGCATCCCTTTTTTTTTTTCTGACAGGAGGTGAGAACCAAACACGAACCAGAGGCTGGAATGATGTTAAGTGTTGACAACACTCCACGAGTCTATGACCCACTTCCCCCCGCAGAGTGCAGTGGCCTGTCGACAAACTAGCATACTAACGACAGGAGGGGGAATCCAAGAACCTGTAGAGGCTGGACAGATTGTTAAGTAGGTTGAGCACAACACATACGATGTCTCCACTCCCCCCCCAGATGCAGAGAGAAGTGTGGAAGAAATAGCTACTACTGACAGGGTGTGAGAACACCAACACAAACCAGAAGCGCGAAGATGTTAAACGTGTGAAGTGGCTCCCCCTACCCCCAGAGTGACAGTGGCACATGTGAAAACTTACGCATACTACTGACAGGAGGTGAGAACCAACACAACTAAGAGGCTGAAGATTGTTAAGGGTTGGACCAAACATACGGATGTCCCCCCTCCACCCACAGTGTTTTTTTTTTTACAGTGGAATGTGGACAACTAGACATAACTCCCTGACAGGAGGTGAGAACCACACAACCTACAGAGGCTGGAAGATTGTTAGGTGTTGACAAACACTACGATGTCTCCCCCTCCCCCCCACAGTGCAGTGGATGTGACAACAGAAACTACTGGACAGGAGTGGGAACCAACACAACCTAGAGGCTGGAAGATTGTTGAAGTGTTGACAACACTACGATGTCTCCCTCTCCCCCCACAGTGCAGTGGAATGTGACAACTAGCATAGTACTGACGAGAGGTGGAAATGAACATAACCTATCTATTTTTATGTTCGGTATCAATATTTGAGTTCGACGGGTAAGCTCAAAATGGTTATTGTTTGTAGTTATTTTAAGAAAAATTAAATATTTCTCACACAACCTATGACAAGCACACTACTGCAGTACTGCTTCATAGTCGTGGCTCGGAAGTTGAATGCAGTACCTACCCGATTTGGTCATAATTCCAGGTCTTCCGAGACGCGCGAACCAACGCAAAAATCGTCGTATCGCCGTCGTGTTGGGGGTATTCCTACATCCTGCTGGCAGTGGGAGCGCGTTGTTCCTGTCCACTCGTCCTACTGGCGCTCCCCGAGTACACGGAGACATAACAGTCGGCGTTCACCTGGACGTCGCATACTACAGACACGGACACATCGTGGTTCAGGTTGAATTGTTATCACTTCAGAGTTACGTTGGTAGAAATAACGATGGTGTTTTACATAAATAATGTCGAAACGTCGTCATTGTGTCGCATGGTAATTGATGGTCTTAATCGGATTGTCATTGAAATGTAAATGGCAAAATTAACCTCTAAATTGTATAGGTATTTCACGAAAAAATCTCACGTCACACACGGAAACTGCCACAACGGTGCCGTATCAAGCTGCCCCACCCATTCGAACAAAGTTTGGTCGTTATAAGATCACACACAAGTAGCCGTTAATTAGTTCACATATTAGTAAAACACTGTAAGAGCATTGGGACTTTTAGTTAGCACGGTTTCACTATCTGCATAATGTATTATTCTGGTAGGCTGAAGTGAAGGTTGTTGTATGGTTTAGAAATGAGATAACGTAGTAATGACTCGCTGGGCACGGGGTCGATGTAACACGAGTCACACACACGCACTCCTGCTAGCGCGACACGTCGTGACAGCTGAGCTGACTTGACGGCGGCGCGGCCACTTCTCGGTGTATTATCTCCTAGCGGTACTTAACGCCATATGATTCCACTAGACGCAGGCGCACTCACACAAAAAGACCAACCAAGGAAGCGATAAAGGTACTCACAAATCCAGACAAATTGCAAATGTTTTCAAAGTAAAAAATACAAATAACGTCGGCCTACATTAGGCCTAGGTCGCGTAAAAAAATTTTTTTTGAGGGGACAATATTAGAAGAGTGAGCGCAGCGAAACGAAGTCTCTAAAACGCTACTCGATCGGGCCTTGTCGTGACTGTCTAATGTATGTATGTATGTATGTATGTATGTATGTATGTATGTATGTATGTATGTTTGTTTGTTTGTCCGGTCCCATACGGCCGAACGGCCAAATAGATTGACCTGAAATTTTAAACAGACATCTGTGACCAGGTAACTGAGAACTGCTAAAAAAATGAGAACAATCCATTTCGATTTAAACCCATAAGAAATAATAAACTGAAAAATAGGCCTAACGTGTGTAGGAATTCTTTTAACGACAATGGTTTCACTTTTGAAAAAATCACTGCCACTTAGATGTTACTTGGTTGCGATGGAGGCAGTGGAAAAATGTTTGTAATACAGTTATGCAGTGACCAAAGAGTATCGAAATTTGCACGCTCAAGGTATCCCCAAATTCCGCTGGGAGATTGAGTAAATCTTGCAATCTTTACTCGTATTCTGTACTGGCTATGTTTTCCATAGTATTGTCACAGTTGATGTGGACTAAACAGCGTTATATCATATGCATTTCAAAACATGTTTAATATTTTTTTTAAAATACAATCCATAAACTACAAAATCTTATCCGACCAGGGAATTGAACCCAGGTCTCTCACATTCAGGATACAAGGGCGCCTTAGCCAACTAGACTAGGGAAACGCCAAAGTCGTTGATAGACGAGTGAGTGAGCCATGTGTTGAATACCCGGTATCATTCCCCATATTAGGCTAGATCCAGCCTTAGGTATAGGGGAGGAAAGGGGATGTTCCCGGGTACTCAACACATGGGTCACTCACTCGTCTATCAACGACTTTGGCGTTTCCCTAGTTAGACGAGTGAGCGCAGCGAACGTAGTCTACAACGCAGGTCGAAAAAAACGGCACTCACTGTGAATTCTGTGACTGTCCGATGCCTAACGGCTTAGCTCTTTGTTGCACGGAAATTAATTGTTAATTTTTTCTCAAAATTAATCATTTGATAAAATTTCTTTTTTTTTAAATAATTTTAATATTTTATTTTTTGGGGATTTAGTCAAAATTTTGGAATGGTTGTAAATTCGAAATCAACAGTGACAAATTTTTGGAGTAATAATTTTCAAAAATCTGATTTTTTTCTCGTATGGTTACATTTTATTTTTCAATTTTATCTCAACTCTATTATATCTCTAATTATGAATGAATGAAAAAAACCTTTGTTGCTTGGCCTAATAGTGTATCACACAAGAACAATATGACCACAATTAACTTTAAAATTATTGGTTTCAAAACTTAATTCCAATCACTTTCATATTAATTTAATTTATTCAATTAATTGAAAATAATGACAATAATCTCAATTAATTGTGTAAAACCTACACTATGTGGTTGACTAGCTAGTTTTCTGATGAATAATTGTATTGAAAAAAATAATTAATTAAATTAATTAATCACCAAATTAATTACATTTTAGTTAAATTATACCACTTTTGTATTAGGTCAAACTCGATCGATCGTCATAAAAATATACCATTTTACTGACATAACGCCAATGAATCCAAAATTTCATGTCCCGAAACAAAATTCCTATAACTTACCGATTAATTAAGTACCGGGTAATTAAGTGAAGAATTACTTGTATCTCAATAATTGTTGTTGGCAATCGCGTAGCACTTACAAAATGTCAACAGAAGTGAGTGTAAGTGAACAATGCGAGCATAATTTTAAAAATAAATAGTCGCAAAATTAAGTTCATGCTACTTTTCCATTAGTTGAATTAATGAACGACTATTGATTTAACAAGTCGCGCTAGCGCGCGGCTTGAAGCCGCTACGCGGAGGGCGTGGAAAACCTCGTACTCGGAATACCTCGTAGTTGGAAAACCTCGTTGATGCGACAAAATCGCGAATCGGTCCGCGTACGGCCGCGATACGATAGTTATCGGGTGACGTTTGTCGTTTATCCGAAGACCTGTGACAAATTTGTTTTCCGGGACACTTTCAGTACGCCGCCGAACGCTGTCCGCCGCCTCTAAGTACGGTGCAAAATGATTTTCAAAATTGATAATTTTTACGCCTTTTGTGTAAAATTGTTGGAGAAAGTTTTCCTGGACAATTCCGAGACAAAAATTTACGGTAAGTCTAAATCTTCGCCCTCGTCGCGCAGACCGCAAGCCCGATGGACAGGACCAGACATACTGCACATTTTTCATTAATCCTGGACAAAAGTTTTTCCGTGGACACTTGTCCTGGTTATCAAAATATGCCCCTCGCCCCGTCCGGTACCGTAGAGCTCGAGATGTACCTGATCGTACTGTAATTGTGGAAGATATAATAAAAAAGAAAACGTTTACCCACAAAATGACCAACTGCTATTTTGAGACATTCAAAAATTTTTTGGGAACGTTGAAATGAAGGTGTTTCGGGAATGCGGCTTCCTGACGTAATCGGAAAGGGAAAAAATTTAAAAATTTAAAAAATTTTGAAAATGCCCCAAAAGGGTGACGGAATCCCCTAAAGCACTGTTTTGACTTAAAAATTACCCCTTTAATAAACACTGCTTCGCTTGACCATAACAGTTCTATAGAGCCCGAGATGAACCCGATCGGACGAAAATTGCCCAAGCTATAAAAAATCAATGTTTTTTTGGATTTTCAAAAAATAACCAACCACTTAAAAAAAAACAAAACAAAATTAGGGTTAGGGCCGTAACCTCTGAGGCAGCCCACTGGCGCCATTGGAACCCCCCAAAAAATAAAATTGCTTGAAGATATAAATGAAATGTTTTAATTTATATTCCCAAAACACCCCCCCCCCCCCCCCACACACACACACAAAAAAACAGTGTCAGAGGCATCTAGTAAAAACACAAAAACAGTCCACGAAATTGGGTTTCGTACGGGAAAAAGTTAATAAATTTAAACTGAATAATTAAGGTATTCTTTATAAAACTCGACTTCCCCCCCCCATCACTCCTCGCCACTTTTCCTCTCGATTCCCTCGTCGTGTTCGTGACTTGACTTGCCCCCCCCCCCCCCCAAAGCCCGCCACTGCCCAACCGTAAAGGAAGTCGCTAGTATGAAACATTTATTTCTATTAGTGGAAGTATTAAATTGTCGTCTCGATACTTTGGTTGCACTACCGAGGCGGCTAACCCCACTATGGTGGAAGTCTATGCTGTCTCGATTGCACTAAGGCTGTCTAACGCTTCTATGTCATGATGTTATCGATGTGCATGTGCATATGCTGGAGTTTTATATGGACTTCGTTTACTGGATTTAAAAAAATAGTTTCCCAATCAGAGCCCCCCAACTTCAACCAGACTCAATGCCTGCCCTTTTACATCACTTCATAGCTAAAAATAGGTTTCTTTTTAATGTAGGCCTAAGTGTTTGTATCTACTGTAGGGAGCCTCTTCAAGCTTACGAACGCACTTTATTAATATGTTGTGATCAGTATAAATTAGCGTAAAAAATTCACTGACGAGAGTATTCAAAATTTTAATGTGCGTTTTTTGCGCCCAGGATCGGGAAACGAATGGTTGAGTTTGTTGTTGGCGTAATCGCCAAACCTTAGACGTATTTTATAAGTCAACAAAGGAAATCGAATCGTTGAAGGCATATCCGTTAAATGACGTTTTACATTTGCATGCATACGAAAAATGACGTTTTTTTAGCGGCCTTGGTTTTACAAACCACGTTTGAGTGCCGTTTTGGCGCTCAGGACATTCGAAATAGGAGTCAAAGTAATTTTTTTTAGAAAGTTTGATCTTGTTAGAAATTAATGAAAACCAACATGGTAGGGACATAAAAGTCGAAATAGGGCCCGTTTTAGGTCTTTTAAAAAAAGCATGTGTAAAAGAATGTTGATTTTTCTATGCAAAACCGACACGCATTGCAATCTTGTCTCCCCCCCTGTCTACCTTCAAACGTAGCCAAATACGTGATTTTTTGGTAGGGACAATTTCCGTAAAGATCGGATTACAGTGGTTTTTTTACAATTTCTTGAAATTAAAAAAATATTTACCGTGTTTTTGTGACCTTGAATGCAAATTTAATATCAAAAAGTGTCCCGGACCGGGAAATCGAAGGCTTCCACCTAACCCGGGTTCGAACCCAGGTTCCCACAAAACAATTTTATTTTCATTCCTTTATCTTCCGCTACATTAACGAGCCTTTGTCGTTCCAAATCGAACCGAGAAAACCAAAATTTTAAACTTTTAAAGTTGCACTGCAAAATGTTAAAAAATGTTCCAACTTTGCAATTTTTTCCCTCGCAATCGGAAAGAAATATCGGGGCAATTTTTGGTTTTAACCCGTTTTCTATTTCATTGGCTTTCGGAAATTTTCAAACCTCGGGCTCTACCGCGCATCTCAAAATTTCAAAAAATGAAAAATGGAAAATCCAAAAAATGTCCGAAAAAAAAAACGGTACACATTTTTGCCGTCTGGACCCCCGCGTTAACTCCCACGGGCACTTCACACCAACGCCGTAAGTGAATTTTAAAATTTAGGATTTTTTAAACATTTTTTATTTAAACGGCAAATTTAACTTTTTCGAAATTACGCGCATTTCAAAATGTTCATCATTGCCCCGGCCAAAGTAATGGAACGGTCCTAAAACCCTTGACGGTGCCTGTACCCTGAAAGATTTTAGAACGCGCCGGTGTCGTCGGTGTTTTGGATGCCCAAAACCTACTTTTGGGCGCGGCAACCGTGAGAAAAAAAAAATATGATTTTTTTAGCCAAAACGGACACGCACGACTATTTTGGTTTGGGTCCATAACGTGTATACAAATGCTACAAATGGGTCATGTTTGGTATCACCCATTTTCGCAAAGGTCCAATCTAGGTCGGATAACCATCCGTTTAAATTTAGAAAAAATGTGTACCGTGCTTTTTACGCTTTTAAAGGAAAAATCTAACGGTAAAAAAGTGTCCCCGAATCGTATTCGAATGCTCTACTGATCCGGGGTTCGAACCAAGGTTCTCAAACTAATTTTATTAAAATACCTTCATCATTCCTCTACATTAATGTGCCTCGGTTAGCGGAAATCAAACCAAGGGAAGGCGATTTTTTAATTTTTAAATTACACTGTAAATTTCAAAATTGTCCAACTTTGGGATTTTTTTTTTGCGCATTTTGAAAAGAAAGTGGGGACAATTTTTTAAAAACTTGTTACCCAATTCATTGGCTTTTGTAATTGGCAAACTTTGGGGCTCTACCGTAAACCCAAAAATTTTTCCCAAAAATTGGAACCGGAAAATCCAAAAATGTCCCCTAAAAAGAGAATGAATTTTTTTTCAAAATGTGCTCCAATTGACGGAGGTTTATTCTATTGTGTACACGTTTAAACAAAAACGACTTTTTGGGAATGCTCCAAGTAATATATCCGTTTTTTCTAAAATTTCCCTTTCTTCATAATTTGAAATGTTTTTCGGCGCCCGGCCAAAGTATGGGAGTTGGTCCCGGAACCCTTCACGTTACTCGTACCGGTTTGTTATTTCGAACACGTCGGTACCGGTCGACGTTTGGGCGCAAAGCGTACTTTGGGCGCGGCAACCGTGAGTACAAAAATGCCAAAAAACGGTGTTTTTCGTGATTTTCGACTTTTTGACCCGGAAGCAATTTTTTTTCGGGTCGGGTGTATTTTTATTCGGAAAATTCGGTTCTTTTCTTCGTCCGAGGACCCTCCCCAAAAATGTAAAATTTCCGCCGCCAGTCCTAGAGTTAACGTAGTATAGTTATATAGATCACCATTTGTTGTGTAAAATTAACACAGCCAGACTGGGAACCATTTGCAAGCTTATTTTACGGGAAAATAAATTTGTGGGAAATTCAATTACTAATGGGAACGTAGCATGAACTTAATTTTGGGACTATTTATTTTTTAAATTATACTCGCATTGTTAATATTTGATACTTCTGTTGGCATTTTGTATGTGCGATTGTCAACAACAATTATTGCGATATAAGTAATTCTTCACTTAATTACATAATTAAATGGTAAGTTATAGGAATTTTGTTTTGGGACATGACATTTTGGATTCATTGACATTATGTCAGTAAAGAAGTATATTTTTACCACAATCGATCTAGTTTTAGGCATACATAATAATAAATATGTCAAAAGTGGTATAATTTAACTAAGATGTAATTAATTTGGTGATTAATTAATTTAATTAATTATTTTTTCAATACAATTATTCGTCATAATTCTAGCTTTAAAATGATACCAAGGTCGAACACATTGTATTAATTTTACACAATTAATTGTGATTATTGTCAGTATTTTGAATTAATTGAGTTAATTAAATTTCTATGAAAGTGATTGGAATCAGTGTTGTGGAGTATCTAGGTACTTGTATCTAGATAATGTATCTAGATAATGTATCTAGATACATTTTGTGTACCTTTACCTATACCTAGATACTTATACCTTATTGTACCTGTATCTGTATATCGATCCTTTTTACAATGAATCTATAGCTTTTTCAGATACATACCTAGGTAAAAAGGTACTTTTTCAAGTTTATTCAATCTTTAAAAAGGAAATGCTGGCGATCGTCGAATTAACAATAAAAATAAGAACATTTCTTGTTCAAGAATATCGCGCGAAAAGTGCATTACCGACAAAACCAAACTCTTTAATAAACATATGCGGGTCGCCGGGTAGGCTCAACCACACATAACAAAAACTTGTAAAAATACAGCCAAACCTTACACACTCAAAAGAAATGAGATCAAAAAAGGGCCAAGCTCATCTACCCTTCCAAATTTGCGCATTCTTAATTCATAAACGTACAGTGTCCCGTAACAACATCCTTAAAAAGCTTGGCAAAATAGAATTTGCATGACCATTACGTTTAAATCAATTAGAAAATAAGAATTAGGATGAACTATTACGTTTAAATTAGTAGTTGCAAATTCTATTTTGCCAAGCTTTTCAAGGATGTTGTTACGGGACACTGTACGTTTATGAATTAAGAATGCGCAAATGTGGAAGGGTAGATGAGCTTGGCCTTTTTTTAGATCTCATATTTTCTTTTGAGTGTTTAAGGTTTGGCTGTATTTTTACAAGTTCTTGTTATATGTGTGGGATCTCATTACTTTTTCAAGTTCAATTGCAAAATTATTTGTTAAAGTATGATAGTAATTTTATTAAAGTCGATTTAATTGCTGTGGAATTACCAATTATTGAACAATAGAATGTAAAAATCTAGTGGTCCAAAGACTTGCTTTTTGTAAACAATGTAGGCGATCATTGTCAAATAACTATGGTTACTTGTTGATTGTATGCCTGTATAAGGCTTATTTTAAAACCTTTATTTGGAAGCCTTCCAGCAAACTTTTTCAATTTTTTCTTTCAAAAGAAACTATACCACGATTACCTTAATGTCCATGTAAAATATGAACGTTGTAGCCCCACCCGTTTGGGCAGAATCGCTGGCCGATTGAAACTAACGAACTAGACAGTAACAGAAGTAGTAGGAGCTAGCAGTAGTAGCTAACATCCTTAAAGTGATTTTGAGCATGTTTCAAGTCAATTTTTCACCAAGAAGGAACGTTTGTACACCAACCAAATTTGGCAAGTGTTGTCAGGTAGCCAACCTAAATCCCCTCGATTTTGGTAGTTTTCAAGTTCACATCACGTTTCATGACGGCTGGGTGACACCTGGAAATCATCCCAACTCTGCTTGCTGTATAAGGTGCCCGAGTGTGTAGCGCACCGCGGCTTGGCTGTGGCGCCCTAACGGGCACCTAGATTTGATTAATTTGAATATTACATTTATTTTTGTAATATACGTAGGGCCTACCAAGGCCCATGCCTGCTCTGGCCTCTTGCCTTGCCTATACACATACTGGGTTTACTATATTAGATAGAAGTGTCAATAATGTTGTAGGAATAGTTGAGCCCCCAGTGACAATAGGGAACCTAAGTGGGCGTTGTCCGGGGTTTTCTCCGGTCAGCGTGGTATAGGCGATTAACCCGTGCTAAATGTTTCGTAAGCGATAGAGCGAGAACCCGACCACGGACCGGAATTATATTCCTACTGAAAGAAACTATAATCTTTCCTCTTATGCGTGGATATACATAACTCTGCTCTATCACAAATATTAATGACATTTGTTTTTTAGTTGAAGTGAACTCTACATTTACACTGTTGCCAACCTTCCAAACTGCTCTTGAAAAAGCACGTAAAAACATTTTGTCCGAGGCATCAGCATAACATTTGGTATCAGACTTGCTTTGTGGCTACTGTGAGGTCACTGGGTTGTACTAGATTATACATTACTAATAAAATATCCTTTAATGTGCCAACAAAATCTTGAATGCGAAGTACATTTAGCAACCATGGACAGGCGCGTGGTATGCGAGGATGCCACAGCTGCACACAACGTGGCTGCGCCTCGCTTAGGTTGCCGCTCAGTCAGAGAACATTTGCGACAGCGCGGAAACATGGGTCCATTTAACTCATAATAGTTTGAATTTAGGAAGCGTCATCGAGCAAAGTAGAATGCCATCATCTTCTTTACAAAATTATGCATCTTGTGATGTTATTGGTTTAGATTTCTTTTGCGCGAGTCAAAAGATACGGCGAGTTACATTTTCGTACCATGCTAATTCTTATGGGCGCTGAGACCAGAGAGAACCAATTTCCTTCCCGCCTTCAAAACTTAGGTTCCCTATAGTGAGTCATGCACCCTAAAGCTATGGTGAACCAGAGGCTCTAGGCTAAGGCCATGCCTAGGCCTAGGCATATTACCCCTTCTGCTTCTACTCACACGACTTAAATGCCTTTTTATCTTAATACATGGGCTTTGATGGGAGAGAAACAAAAGTACCTTGTATCTACAGATACTTTTTGTAAGTATCTTGTATCTTTACCTAGATACATATTTCAAAATGTATCTTTTCCTGTATCTAGATACATTTAAACAAAAAATATATTTACCTATACCTAGATACTTAAAAAAGGTATCTTACCCAACACTGATTGGAATTAAGTTTTGAAACCAATTATTTTTAAGTCAATTGTGGTCATATTGTTTTTTATTTATTTATTTTTATTTTATTTATTTATTTAACGTCTATCCTATTCAGTTTTAAAAACTGATTTACAAAGGAGGACAACTAAATAAATCTAATTACACAGATGCAGACACAGCAATGAACTTCAGTTAAGTAAATATTTGAAATAGTAATATTACAACAATGCATTAAATATTCAACAAATTTGATAACAAATAAAAAGGATATTAATATTAAATGCAATTTATGAATGAATGAATATAAAAAAAGGTGGGGAATGAAAAGAAAAGAAAAAACAAAACAAGGAAAGGAAAAAAAGAATAGAAAAAAGAAAAAAAGGAAAGGGAAAAAAGAGAAAAAAGAAAAAAAAGAAAGAATGAAGAAAAATCACCAAAAAAGAAAAACGAAAAGAAACGAAAAGATTTATTAATCGATCCCACTCAAACGAATATGAGGTTTGCGCACTGGGTTTGCCAAAAATCAGGAACAGCAAATCAGGGAGTAATCAATCTTTCGCGGAAGAAACCACCGAACGCGAATCTTCATTCTTGTGTTTGTTTGTTTTCTTTTTTTTTTCTGTTACTGCTTCGATACAGGTCGCACCGTTTCTCTGATCGACCTGAAATTTTTCACACATGTACATACCACCTAGGCGGGTTGCTGTACATAGTTTTTGAACAAAATCCGATCGTTGGTTATAAAAAATAAAATAAAACACTATGTGATGGTGGTAAGTGAATGATAAACTTTTAATTGGGATTTAATTAATGCTTAATTTCATTAATTAATTAATCAATACGTTACTGGAATTTCGTTTAGGGACTAACAATTTTGGATTTATTGTAGTTATTTTAGTAAGTGTGAAAATTTATTGGCAATCTAGCGAGTTCTACGTATCTAGGGAGACGGTCGTTCGCCCGCAGCCAAGCGCACGCGACTGCTAGTAGGCGATGACAACTCGACCCTGTTTACTCCTACCCGAGTTGGGGTGTTTTCAGCTATCTGCACACGCCGTCCCAAAAGATTTACAATCTTGAAACTCGGTATATGACCTGATTGAGCGAGCGTAGCAAGCATCTCCACTTGACTCTTATGGCTCGAATGTCTGTTTTAATTTTTTTTTTTTTTGTTTGTTTTTTTTCTGTTACTGCTTCGATACAGGTCGCACCGTTTCTCTGATCAACCTGAAATTTTTCACACATGTACATACCACCTAGGCGGGTTGCTGTATAGTTTTTTAACAAAATCCGATCGTTGGTTATAAAAAAAAAAAAAAATGTTCCGATCGTTATGAAAATTTGCATGGTCAATAAGTACAACATTCTCTCTTATTTACCAAATTTTAGGCTAAATCGGTCAAGACCTTAAAGACTTACTGGTATGTAACATTATGGGAATGTCGTACTTGGGTCGTTGTTGCACGTACCGGTGCTCGCTCAACAACGCGACGGGACTTTAGCGTTTTCCTAGTATGTGATCCATGACATACAAAAAAAAAATCAGCCCAATCCGATAACCCGTTCTGTGTTAAAAAAGTGCGTAAAAATCGACGAAAACCTTCCAGGTGGGTGGGGGGTTCTGACAGAGAGGAATAAGAGCCTACAGAGAAAACGGTACATCTTAGAACTATGAAACTTGGACCACATTTAGATGTACCTCCGACTCACATACTTCCGCTGAGAGGCAAGCAATATTCCACCCCAACACCCCTAAATAAGGTGACCAGACGTACCGGTTTGACGGTACAGTACCGTTTTCAGAACACTTGTACCGGTGTCCCGAGAGACTGGTTAAAATGTCGTATTTGTACCGGTTTGCAATTTTGAAGGGAAATGTCCCGGTATTCAGTCAACTGTACAATGTGGAAGGATAATGTTTCACGTGAAAAAATACACTCCTCTAATAAATATTAACAGTAATAACATTGAAATAGTTCTTCCACTTCCAAGTAGATAATTCATTTTCTCTAGGGGTGTGCTAGTATTATTCAATGATTTTGGTGCAGGTGCCGGGTCGCGCTCGAGTGTGAAAACTTAAATATCATTATCTTTTATTGGCGTTACCTTACCAACCCTGAATATGCATAATACTAACCTCAGTCTCTGATATAAATTTGTGTTCTTTTTGTAAATTCTGAACTTTTTTGGCACACATAATAAAAATATGCCACTATAAATTAAATAAATAAATTTTTTATTTAGAGTCTGCCCACTCAGTTATATAACTGATTTTCAGTGGGGGACTTTAAATCAAAGCGACCAAGCCAACCCTGCAGGCCCCGACGCAATCGAATCGAGTGAGCGATAACCAACCAAAGATCGATATTTTTAATACGAAATATAGCAATCAACGTGGTATGGACAGTGCGAACACCCGCGAATCAACGCCAGAATCAACAAGGCCGATTCAGAACAACCTTGAAATTTATTATGTGCTTCGTTGCTAGGACGGCTCCAAAGTCACCGTTTACAAACTCCTAAGACAAGAACTGATGGACTTAAGTCCAAGTCAAAAGCTAAAAAACTTCTGACTTTATCGGGAATCGAACCCTGGACCTTCTGCATTGGAAGCAGATACGCTAACAACAAGACCAACGAGCCACACAATAATGTTTGTATCAACATTTTCATGTAACATCACTTTTACTACTGAATTATGTCTTAGTCTAGCCCTAATAGTATTTTTGCTTGATCATTAAAATGATCTAGAGAGAGATTACATTTTAAATCAAGATGTTACTCTTTCACTTTTGGAGCCAAATTATAGACATATCAATAAATAAAATTAATATTGAACATTGTAAAAAAAAATGGTCGAAGAGTAATAATGAAATTTAAAAAAGGACTAAGTACTTGGACTCGATACTAGAGTAATTTTTAGACTCTGTGACTCGACTCGAATAAAAAATTCATTCAAAAATTAATTATTTACATTGATTTTGTTAAGAGAAAATGAAAAATAATAATGTAAAAATCATGCAACTGAACTACGTTTTTGATTAATTACATACCTACACTAATTATTTCGTTGTGAAGACAAAATGTATTAAAAGTTAAAACATGCATAAATTAAATGCATTTTCAATTATCTTTCTTATTATTGATTAGAACTTCATTAGTATGATGCACCCTCATCAATAAATTACACGCATTATTTTCTGACGAGTGCTTATATTTTAATATGTACTATCATTTTTAAACCACTAGATAAAGATTTTATGTCTCCAAAAATGTACACATCAAAACCGTTTTTAATTCATATTTTCATGTCAGAAAGCTGTTTACTGGACATTTGACCAAATATATCTTGAAATAAAATTTGCCTCCAGCGGCTGGGGCTCTGCCCAGACCCCGAAATGGTACGGGAGTACAAAGTACATATTCTAACACTTTATTTGTCCCGGTTTGTAACTTTCAAAATATGGTCACTTTACCCCTAAATCATCCCCTAAAATTGAAATAATTCATAGCTCTAACCCCAAAATTTTGAATTTTTTTAAAATTTAGTTTTTAAAATTTGTTCTAAGGTTTTTTAACCCAATCGGCCTTTCTTATTATAAAAACCCACATTTTTCAACCACTATCCCTAAAAGTTTATATTATTTTCCTGTTTTCCCAGCATTCCCCATGAAGGCCGAGTATCACATGAAATTTGGAAGAGGTACATAATAATATGAAAAATAATCCGCCTGACGCAAGCAATATTCCCCCCCCAACCCCCATAAATCATCCCTAAATTGGAAAATTATAGTCTAAAAAAAATTTAAATTTTTTTTAAATAGTTTTAAAAAAATTTAGTTTTAATGGTTTTCCCAATCGGGTTTTTCTAAATTTCCTAAACCACATTTTCTCAACCCCCTCCCTAATAGTTTATTTTAATTTTACCTTGATTCAGCTTTCACCTAAAGGGCACCGAATGGGGTTCAGAAAAAATTTTTGCATGAGGGACAAAAATATGAAAAAAATAATCCCCGGGGGGGCAAGCGATATTCACCCCCACTTTTCCTACCCCCCTTTAATTTTAGGAAAAACGTTAGGTGTATTTAAAAAATTTTGAATTTTTTTAATTGCTGATTAAAATTATCCCTAATTTGTGTTATAGCCCGGGTCAAAAAAATCTTTCACAAAAAAACCCAAGACGACTTTAAACCATAGGAAATTTAATAAAAAGCTTTTTTATTTTGCCAACTACAGTTTGTAAACAAAACAAAAGATGGTAGTTTTTTTTTCTAGACACTCTTTTTTTAAAAAGGGCATGATCCACCTTTCACGTATTTACCCCTTGATATGAAAAAAACAACAAAAAGATGTGAACCCCACAAACAAAAAAATTTGAAAAAAAAAAAAAAACCAAGCTTCCTTCAAAAGTTTTGGCGTGAATGCTGGAGATATAGCCTATGAAGTTGGGCCAAGTTTTCATTCTTTCTCCCTGTTTCGTTTGGAAAAGAAGTAAACATTTGCCGTTTAAGCGCCAAGCAATATTTTTGTGGTAAAAAAAAGTAAAATTTTTAAAACCCAAAAAATCATTAAAAAAAAATGGCCTTTGTTTTTTAGAGTTCTCGTAAAAACCCAAATTCAATGGCCAAGAAATTTTTTTTATGTTTTTAATTTTTAAAATTTTTTACTTTTTTCCCCACAAAAATGGGGTTTGGCCCTCGTCAACAGGCGAAATGATTTTACTTTTTTTTCAACGCGGAATGGGGAGAAAGAATGAAATGTTTGGTTTAAGCTCACAGCATTCAAAACCTCCAGCATTCACACCCGAGATTTTTGAAGGAGAGTTGGCTGCTGTTTTTTTTTTTGTTATATTTGTTTTTGGGGGGTTGGGGGGGGGGGGGGGTTTAATAATTTTTATATATATATATATATGAAAATATAGTTTTGAGGTAAAAATGCCTGTGGTTATATAATAAATAATATTTTTTTTCCGATTTTATTTTATGTATGTTAAATGTACTATAGAAAAAAAATTTTTTGAGGAAAAACTGCGTGTAATAAAAAAAATTTTTTATTCCGAGTTTCACTTTAGTTATGTATTGAATGTACTATATGTTATATGTGTTAATAAAGGGCCTAATTAATATATATATATTTATGAATTTTTTTAGGGTAGCCCATACAAATAACAAAAATTAATTAAAATAATAACTCTTTTTGACGTTTCGTGGAGTTTGCACCCACTTTTTCAAAAAATTTTTTAAAAAAAGGGGGTGCATTAAATCTTTTTGACGTTCGTTATTTTAATTAATTTTTTATTTGTACGTGGTTACCCCTAAAAAGTCATGTAATACATCATTCGACCAAAAACCCTACTTTAAATACTATATATATATATATATAATATAATATATATATGATGATGATGATGTTGTATAAAATTTTAAACCTCAAAACAGCGGATAGTAATTTTAAAAATTCAAAGACGGATATACGTTGGATGGAATCTGGGATCAACTCAACATTAATTATAAATTATAAAAACAAAACTTACAATTTATTAGCATTTTGTTTAAAATTTTTACGTAAAAACATTTCGGAAAGATGAAAATGGCTAAAAGTTATAAAAAAAGAAAACAAGTTTAAGTTATAATTTTTAATTTTTAGGTATTATTAATTTGTTGAACAAAAATATTTATAAAATTAATGATGATTTAATAATTACCGTGGTCCCTAGGTACCTTTACTAGTTTTCCCTCTAGTCCTTGTTATTTGAACGTTAAAAACCAGCTTTACTTTTTGCAGCTTTGACTTTTTTAAAAAAACTTTTTTTCACTTCTCGCAGCTTGCGGAGTTCTTTTTTTTTTTTTTTTTTGGGCACATGTTAAAAAAACTCCCTTCACAAAAAGTTAAGGGTTTGTGGGACAGGGGGTACGAGCACGACTAGCTAGGAAGGACTACGGAAAAAGGGGGCTACAGAAAGAAACTAACTTTACCCAAATTACCAAACCAACTGATGTACCAACTTTGAGAGAAAAAACACTAATTCACTGCAATACTCTAAAATTCAATAAAAAAGTTTTACAAAAAATGACTTTTTTACAAATCCCGGAAAAAAAAATGCCGTCCCGGGAAAGAGGCAATTTTCTTTCCCGGACAAAAAGGCATCAAAAAACAGGACTGTCGGGGAAATTCCGGACGGGTTGGCACCTAGTTGTTACAATAAATTAAAATAGACAAAACAAAACAATAAAATAATAAAGATTGCAGGCCCAAGAGGTTGTCTTGGTTTCTGCCCCCAAAGAAAGTAGTTTAGGTTGATAACAAATGGGTAATTGAAAAAACGTTTTAAAAAAAAACCCTTTAAACACCACGAGCCAAGAAGATGCTTGTGCAATGGGGGGGGGAGGTGCGACGAGATTGCTCGGCGAAGTAGCCAGTGGCTGGTTGGGGTTGCCCAAAACAAAACCCGCCCCTAGCCCAAACAGGCAAAACAAAAAACACTTGCTCCTACAACCCCCCTGCAAGCTTCCGCCTCTAGCGAGACACGAAGAAGTAAGATATTTTACAAGTAAAAAACCGGGGCCCCCTGAAAGGCCCTAAAGAAAACTAAAAATTAAAAAAAGAAAATGGAAATAAATATTTTTTAAATGTTGATAATATATGTAATTATTTTATATTGTTATTTTTTTCCAATTTTGTAATGAAAAAACCGAACATACGCCCCTTGAAAGGGTGGGCTTTTAAACGATTAACATGGGGTAAGGCAACTCAGTTATGGGCCTTTGAAAGGGTTTCCCTGAGAGGTTTAAACCCAGACTATGCAGATGTTGTCGCATCCTTTTTGAGTGTCTGCAAAACTCCTAGCGCCATGCCCAAGGAGGAACGTATTTTCCTTTAGGAGCCAAACACGGTCCCTTTTTTCGGTCATAGCACTTTTCCATTAGCTGTCGAGTGAGAAAAGCAGATCCACCCTTACTTTCCCCTTAAAACCCTGTTGTTCCTCTCTTTGATTCGTTCTATCGAGTTTCTAATTTTATTGTCTATATTTTTTCACAGACTTGGCCAGGGCATGTCAGTATTATTTCCCCTATAGTTGGCACAGTTTTTCTTATCTCCTCTTTTAAATATAGGTACAATGGAACCCCTTTTTTCCAATTAAAGGAACTTCCTTTTTTTTCCAACAAAAGATAAGACTCTGATAGCCATGCACCCCCCCAGGCCTGCAGCTTTTATCATTTCCACGGCCAGTCATCTACTCCCGCAGCTTTACCCTTTTTTATTTTTTTCATTGCCAGTTCCCTTCTTCCAGTGATGCTACCCTCTCCCCTTTCCTCATTCCCCACTCTTCTCATGCTCTACCCAAAGGGGTTCTTATCTGCTGTTGGTTGATATCAGGGTTTAGAAGGGTTTCAAAGTATGCTTTTCCTTTTTTTTTTCATTTCATCATCGTCACAAAATTACCCTTTTCTTTAACCAAGTTGTGGTACCAACCTTTTCTTTTTTCCTTTCTCTATTATGCCCTACAGATCTTCTTTTTACCCGCACATCCTCCCCCATTTCCTTTTAAACCCTTTTCATTCCTTTAAAATTGTTGTATCGTCTTAGACTCCTGTGACTTAATCATACCAATTTCTTAAAGTGTTATTTTTTTTTGCAGTAGTTCTTTTGTTCATATTATTTCACCATGGTGTTTCTTTATACCTTTTCTTTCCATTTGTCCTACAACATACCAATTCTGCGTTTGAACAAGACCCTTTTAAAGGCACTTTACTCTTCTTCAACCCCTCCTATTTCACTTTTAGGAATTTCTCTAGTGTATTCTCTAGAGCTACATCCTTACCCTTTTAGTTTCCACACCCGTATCTTCTTTTCTTGGGTTGTGCTCTTCTTTACTTCCTTTAGTTCTTTAAATTCGGGCAACTACTAGTCTGTGGTCGCTATCAACGGACACCCGTAAAAAGTAAAAAAAAAAAAAAACACCAAATATAAATAATCTCATTTTGTACCTAGTAATAAGATCCAAGCACCATGGATCAAAATAAACTCCATTTGAGAGGTGTAGTACAGACGTAAAAACGAAAGAGAAATTTTAAAGTTGAGAGAAGAATGTCTTTGTATTCGAGTAATTTCTAGGGATGGGAAAAGCGTTTAATTTCCTTAACGTTTAACCCCTTGAAATTTTCACGTTCCAGCCTTAACGTTCTAAGCCCTATTTAAAAAAATATATATATATAATAATCAAACACCCGGTTCCAACATAAGTCAGGTCGGGGGTGACGTATCACCAGCTTCTCGGGCTGTGGACTTTCAGTGCTTGTTAGCCAGGCTCAACACAAAATTTAGGTGGGCGGATGCCTAGGTTTTACAACAAAAATCGTAATTTTGTACTTATGGGCCTGCCAACGAGTAATTATCAACGGTTTTATTCTCACACTCGCATTTAATGACCCGGCACTTCCACCATGTGAACGACAGATGCCTCAAATAATACAGCCCAGGACCCGGCACTAGGGTGTCCCAAAAGCCACAAAAAAAAAAAAAAAATTACAAATAGTAAGTCTCACCCCCCAAAAAGTTTCCTTTAGACTTTTTATTTGCACTAATAAAATTATAGCCCATTCGGAGTAAGTTTAGAGGTCCCCCAGGGGCTCCCAAATTCTCATATATGCCGGGAAAAACATGCATTTACCGGATTTTGTATTTTTAGCTGTTTGTGGGGAATTTTTATTTTTGGGTTAGTGGACTTTGCAAAGGGGAAGGTAGCATCAAGTACCTGCACCTAGTCTTTGCACTGTAGGCCTACCCATGTGGTGAAATCATACAAAATATAACCTTTTTCAGTCCGGAGCGCAGAACTGTAGACAATACCACATGGATTCGTTACTCAAAGAAAGCGTGATTTCTGGTAATCAATTGCACTCAACAAAGGGAGTCGGAGTTAGTGGGGATTCTATTGAATTTATCCGATTTAATTATGATGTACCTATTTATGTACAACCTTTAGGCCTACAAATATATATTTTTATTTTTATTTAGGCCTATGTTTATTTATTTCGGTCGAGAAGGTGATTGGGAACTTTAATTTTACCACCGGGTACAAAAACTTCACTGGGCAAAAGTGCACTTAAAGAGTACATAATCAAGCAGTATCATACTGGTTTGAGTCACGTTTACCAATTACAAAAACATCACATAGTCAAGATGATCAAAGAAATGGACCAACTACATCAGTCAGAGTACATTAAAAAAATGGACAAGCTATCAGTCATGCCAATGCTGATCAGCTAGCTTTAAGAATGAAGAAGACCGACAGTTACTGAAGCTACAACAAGATTCCAGCACAGGATCCATTGGGCCTGTTGACAGAAACCTCGCAGCCCTAGAGACACGATCTGCCAAACGTAGAAAGCAGGTAGCAAACGCATGCATACAGCAGCTGTAGCAAACAAGTCTCCAGTAATGTCTACTTCAGCAAATTCTGCTCCAATGAGTCCCAAGAAAAAAATTTCTGGAAGGGAACATGTATCTGCGATTATTTCCACACCGAACACTAGGCCTAGCAACGAAGTAGTCGCAAACGCCGTAAATGTGTTTTTTCCCCCAAAGTTTCTGCTGTATTGGACCGTTAAAACATTAGCATTTGGAAGTCTACCATGATCATGGATTCTGTTCTCAATACAGTAGGTTTTTTAACTTTCCACCACAGTGCAATCTAAAAGTACAGTTCACCGACAGCGTCAACTTTGTCGCCGTGAAACTGCAAAGCGAATTAAGATGGAATCTTGTGCTACTAAATGTGTTGTACACTGGGATGGTAAGCTTTTACCGGATGTCACCGGTGTCGAGACTGGTCTTGTTGAATGGTTACCGGTTTTAGTTTCCTCACTTGTGGACGGCTCAACAAAACTTCTTGGCGTTACAAAGCTAGCATCTGGGTTTCTGGGACATGCAAAGATGCAGCTGCATCTGTTCTTGAACACATTCAGTCATTGAAAATGTGATTTCATGTAATAGGGATGTATTTTGACACAACTGCTTAAAATACCGGCAAGTTCAATGGAGCTTGTAACGCTACAAGAAAATGAAATTAGTAGAGATTGCTTTGGTTTGCTTGTCGACATTATATATGTTTGAAGTTCTACTGGCAGATGCATTCAATCTTTGTCTGGACCATCAACTGGGGCCAGAAATGTTATTTTTTAAGAAGTAGGCCTACAAGGAAAACTAGTCTACGCTCAATACGCAATACGCATGAACCTATAGAACGACAAGTCCCACTTATAGTGGCAACAAGACACGGTAAAGTTGTTCTTAACTGAACAGCTCTCGATGTTACACCCCAAAGGGGCGGGCTACTTAAGAGTTTTTAAACGCGATAGTTTTCTTGGGCATTCCCGTTGAAGCCTGGCCAGAAATGCAGTCCTTTAAGGATGCTGCAATCCTTGTCACTCACTTGGCCTGCATCAACGACTGTGCCGAGCGGGGTGTTTACGCTCATACAAGACTTTAACGCAACAACCAAGAACGAGCAACAGAAGCAGATTTGCTTCAAGTAGTTTAACTGCAACGAAAAAAAGTTTACCACATGCTATTGTGATGAACTAATTTACATGTAGCCCTTTATATGACAAAGAACGTAGATACTGTCATAATGTCGCGAATCTAGACAAAAAATCTATTTAAATTATGGTTTTCCTCCCCAAATTTTATTTATATATTAACTTCAAGCCAAACTCATAAATATTAATTTGGTGGATATTTTTAGGAAGTACCTTAAGACCCCTCCAATAATATGAAATTATCATTGTATGCTATTAATACGTCACCGTGTTTAATTGTGTATGGTTTGGAGCTTTTGGCCAAATAAAGCCACTTTGGAAGCCCTTGGGGGGGACCCCTAAACTTCAACCAAATTTGCTTAAAATTTTTCAAGTGTTAATTTGATGGTATTTTTAAACTTTTGAATGGTGAGACTTTCATTTTTCAAAAATGTTTTTTTTGGGACACCCTACCGGCACCTCCACCAAAAATTTCGCACTTTTAGAAAATTTTCGGCATAATTTTTTAGCCTGTGTTTGTAGGCTCCGAAAGTGATAACAAAAATTTTTGTTTTTTTAAAAAAAAAATTTAAAAATACCATCTTGTTTACTTGTCGTTACACGTTTGGGCGGTCTAGAGCGGGGAGTTATGCCGCCCGGCAACCCAGTAGATGTCCACGTCAACTCAAACGAGCGTAAAAGTTTTGTGCCCGCTAATTATGACACTTATAATACTTTTAAAAACCCCCCTTTCCAATATTTCTTTCATGTAATTTATGTCTGTAAATAGCATATACGTATGCAATTACTGTTCATTTTTGGGATGAAAGTGAAAACATTTTGAGGTGGCAGTTCTCTTGACGCGTTTCTATCCCTGACGAAGAGAAGGCTGCTCGTGCCGTGTTGCCAAGCCAAATACCAGGTTTGGGCCCAAAATCTCAAGAAGAAATTTCCCTATATTTATTGTTACAAATTATAGAGAGCCAATCATATTGTAGACCTATGTTAATAATAATAATAATCAAACACCCGGTTTCCCAAAATAAAATCAAAGGGCGGGGGGGACGTATCACCAATTTCTCGGGCTGTGGACTCTCAGTGTTTGTTGTTTAACAAAAATAATAATATTTTGTCCATAGGCCCATTAGCCTAATTTAGTGATTACGTGTTATTTTATAAGACGTTCGTTTTCCGAGGTTGGCAAATAACGGACTAGTCAGTTAGCAACTGTAGGTTACCAAAAAGAGATGCAATAAATATGATTTCCTAAAATGTAACAATTAAAAATAAATAAAATAAAAAAAAATAAATAGTTGTAAAATTATTGATATAAAAATACCAAGTAGGCCCTTTTATAAGTTGTACCTGAATAATAATATACTATTGAGTCCGCTGGTACACTCACTGGATGTACTTTAACCATATTTTACTTAGGTAATCCTTACCTAGGCCTACACAGTGAAAACATGCTAAAAACTATAATAGAATGCAGGGTGTTTTTGATTGATAAAAAATCAGATTTAAGGGGAATCCCTAGAAGCCTATTTTCGGTCATAATACCAAACAGCTTCAGAATTCACTATTTCATTATGAACGCTATTACGTCACCCCCCCTCCATCTCTCCGCGGCGACAAAACTCGAGCCTTGAAAAAGAGACGGGCCAGTCGAGCATGAGCGAGGCTAGAGAGGACCCGCACGTCGAAGGTCGGTGGTGTCTATTTGACCCTCAGTTACTTCACGGCAGCACGCGGCCCGGGAGCTAGGCGATGTTGCAATCTCTACGGCTACATAGACTAACTCTTTGAACACGACGCGCTTACCACATTTCAGTGGGTGAGTGGCGTGGGGCATAGTTGGGATTTAATCGGGGAGCGGGGCACATGAAAACTAAATATCTTCCCTTCTTCACATTCACATTTATTATTTTTCAGTTAATTTATTTCGTTTATTATTTCTAGGTTTTTTCCGATTTATCGACACCCAGTCAAAGTTAATGTCCCCATGCGTTTTCAGGGGGGGGGGGGGGGGGACATGAAAACAAAATATCTTCCTTCCTTCCTTCATCATTTAATTTACATTTTTTCATTTTATTTATTTGAGGTTTTTTCCCCCGAAAATTCGACACCCAGCAAAAAATCCCCCCATGCGCAAAAGGGGGGGGGGGAACACAGAAAACAAAATTCCCCCTTTTCAATTCTTTCTTCTCTTTTCTTTTTTTTTCTCTCCTTCCCTTTTTTTTTCTTTTTTTTTTTGTTTTTTCCTTTTTTCCCAATATCGAACCCCACAAAATTAAATGCCCCCATGGACACAGGAAACGGGAAAATAAAAACTTACCGTTAAATCGTTTTTTTTTTTTTTTTTTTTTTTTTTTTTTTTTTTTTTTTTTTTTTTTTTTTTTAAAATTGGGTTTTTTTTTTTTTTTGGATGGTCAGGGGTTCAAAATCCGCCACAAGCAATCATGTTTAAATTTTTCCTCAGTCTCGGGCATTTTTCTGGTCGAGCCTCTTCAAAACACATTTTTACATTCTTATCAAAACATCCAAATCCTAGCGGTACCTGAAGGGGCCCCACGCACACCAATAAGCTATGCGAATAGTACTAACTACGTTCCGGGGGCATCAAGTTGTTTTTCGAGATAAGGGGTTAAATTTTAGGATGGTTTGGGAAATTTTTCCAGAAGATATATTTAAAGTTGTTTGAAATATAAAAAAAATTCGACTCGTGAAAATAAACACTTTTATCCTTTTATTGATGAAATAGCAACTGAAAAGATCGATCATGTTTCATGATTTGAATATACCCGCTTTTGGTTTTGCGAGTCCTGTAATTTTCATCTGTTTTTATAATTTTTAAAAAACTATTTATATCTTTGCAGTTGGTGATTGAGTAAAAAGATAGCGAGTTTTTGGAAAAATAATGCAAATCACCTTTTTGGTAACAAATTAGTTTAGTATTTTTTTCCAATTGTTGTAATGCCGGTGGTCACGTAGCCCAAAAAGAACGACCCACAACAAATGTAAAATTTACCCCCAGAACCCAGCTCAAAAGCAAAACTTCAACTAATCTGTGTCAACTGTGATATTTATACTAGCTTGAAAACGCTTTTTCAGGCGGTTTTTGGAGAGCGTATTTTTTTTTTTAACAAAAAAACAAGGGAATTTCCAAAACGGCGCTTTGGTAACTTAACAGACATTAGGCAATTTTTGAAGTTTTTTTCGCACACCCTCAGTTTAGTCTTGTGCTTCCGGAGGGGGCGGGCCCGTACTGCATATTGGAGTTTCCCTAGGCCCTACAATTTCCGGAAGCTGTGCACCCCCCAAGAAAATTCCTTCAATTTTGGAAAAAATGTAAAAAACAGGTCTGGAGCGATAGGTATATCGGAAAATTTATCACGGGAGATTCAGCAATTCATGAGGAATCATGCTGAAAGAACTATACATTAGGGCTAAATATTTTTTTTTTGGGAAGGAAATTTGACAATTCGTTTGTATTTTCATTTTAAATGGTTAATTGTTTCCGAAATAATTAAGGCCCCGTTTATAATAAGACATTTTTGGTATAGAGAATTATAAACATTCTTTTTAGTTCCCTATTTTTACACACTTCTATGAGACGTAAGGGTAATAAAGAGGTGAAGAAAATCCCGTGAAGGCCATGGGGTTTCGAACCCGGTCCTGACAAAAACAATTCATCGTTTGGGCCTGCCCCCAAAAAACCGTTTAGCTGCCCGGACGGCTAGAAAGAAATTATTAATCGCACCCCAGCTCTCCCCCCCCCCCCCCACTTCTCACTAATTCCCGGTACTAAACCCAGTTCCCAGACCCACAAGCGATAAAAGATTTTTCAATCTCATTTATAACACTTTCCCATAAAAAAGGATAAATAATGCAATACGAATTTTTGGGGGTTTTCAACATACCCTGAGTATGCGTCTGGGTCAAATAGTGCACACTAACCCGTTCTCTATGCCACTTTATTTTAGCATACAGCAGTGGGGGTAGGCTCCCACGTGCGATGTGATAATATTATGCTGATCAGCCCGGTGGAAAGTTTTTTCCCATTATAAATATTATAGATACGAAATTAATTATAAAACAATATAGAAACATGAATTTCCCCCCCTTTGCATTGAATTAAGTAACTTTTCTAATAAAATAATTTATTGGGAAATTTTCATTAGAAACCATTAAATTTTGGGGCAATGGAATTGGAATAACTTACCTCGGCCGGGTCTCGAACCCCAACCTCCGGCTCAAATACCGATACCCTTTCAAAAGTTATCGAGACTAGGAGACAAATATTCACTATTTTTCGATTGGTTTGCGGGAAAAACTCCGAGTATAGGTTCAAAACCCGGTCGGGGGGATTTTTTTATTTCTAAATTTTAGAAAAAAAATAAAATACACAAGATTGCTATTTTTTTGCTTTTTGTGGAATAAGTTTGTCGCAATAATTGGAGAGCGAAGGAAAATTCAATTCACCCACCCCCAAAAAAAATTTTGCCGGTGTTTTTTTTTTGTTTTTTTTTTTTTTTTTTTTTTTTTTTGTTTTTTTTGTCTGTTTGTTTAAATCTCTACCCGACAAACGGTATCCCATCTGATGAAAATTTTACAGGCCTCGAAATCTCTGAACTTTGAGGTGTATGTTTTTGGGTTTCAACCCCCCAAAAATATTTTCAGAATATCGTACTTTTCGATTTTTTGATTTTTTGTGCGAATTTTTGTGACATTTGGGGCCCAATTTGACCAAAAAGGGTGGGGCACAAAGTTCATATTACACAGGACATTAAAGGGTTTTGGTGATGTGTACCCTTTTTAAAAAAAAATGAAAAAATTAGCCAGAATCCTAGAAATAAGCTTTTAATAAAGTTTTTTTATTTTTTGTGGAATTTTCGTGCCATTGGGCCAATTCTGACCAACCGGGGGGGCAACAACGTCTATATAAAGGACTTAAGGTTATGGTGATGTAGTCCTTTTGAAAAAAAAAAGTTGAAAAAGTTAGCCCGAATCCATAGAAAAAAAAGCTTTTTAAAATAAGTTTTTTTCGGTAAATAATACCCAAATTTAAAGAAACAAAAAAAACTTGAAACATTCACTACAATGCGAGGCAGCAAAACAAAGCACTTGCAAAAGTAAAGATACCCAAAAAACTTTAAACTTTTTAAAAAAGCTCATCCATCAACGCGGCGGGGCTTTAGCGTTTTCCAGTAATTATAATAGCAAAAAAAAATACTCATAATGAGTGAGTGTGGTTTCAAAAAGAATTACTCCGAGTCCGACGGACTGACTCAGATTCCAAGCAGGCTCCAGGAAAATGCACTTTTAAATTTTTATCTAAGTAGCATATCGGTATTGGGAAAATTTATAGTATATTTTTTTGAATGATATAAAATTGCATGATTTATATTTTTCGTGGGTAAAGAAAGTTGTTTAGGACGGGAATTTTGTGTGAGACTGTACATTTTTCCCTTTTACAGCGTTTTCTAGGTCAATTCGGTTTTTTTTGTATCTGCCAAAAGTGTGACACTGACAGTTAGATCTAGTATTGATATTTACTATGTTCACTAAAAACAAAAAACGGCTAGTATTATAAAACGGTTTTTTTACCCTGACTAAAAAAGAACAATACAATACTAGATTCATTACCGAAAAGTCTCGTAAAAACTGCAGTCACACGTCCAGTCCGCTCCCGACCGATGGTGTATTCCCGTGTTATAAAGAGCGAGCGCATGGCATGGCAACTCGCGACCGCTCAGTTTGCCTTTTGGCGCCGTACACGCGACAGATGACGGCCCGGGTTGGAGCTGAGTCGCCTGTTCTTGCAGCGTTTGGGGGAATCAGCAACTAACGAGTTTTTTTCTAGGACCGTCAAAAAGACTTTGATACTTAAAAAAGTTTAATGAAACAAATGAAGAGCCAATTGTATCTCACGAAAAATTTAGTGAAAAAAAAATTAAAAACACTTCGTGTTTTTTGTTTGAAATTTTCACCAAAATCAAAAACATATTAAAAAAAAAATTACAGAGATATTTGAATAAAGTTACCTTCAAACGCTGCTAAAAATACATAGTTTTTGATAAAAAAAAATTAGGTCCTAAACCAAAAGATCTCTGAGTGGTTTGTTCCCCTTTTAACAATAAAATTTAACAAAACATGTCCAAAATTGCCCCCAAAAATTTTTCCCCCATGTGAAAAAAAAAACACAGTAGGCCTTAAACGAGATAACTTTGTGGGTACACATATATTTAGTTAGCCAATAGAGTCGAGTCTAGGGATTCCCCTTAAACAAATGATTATTTAATAAAAAAACATGATTTAAATCAAATGCACTTTTCTTCCTTTGAGCAACAAAAACAAGAGTTTTAAATGATTTTTAAACAAAATTTTTTTTAAAATAATTTTTGAATTTTATTTTTGAAACCCCTTTGAAAGTATTTTTATTGCCCCCAAATTGCAAGTTTGAAACAAAGATATTGTTTATTTAAACAATTTAAAAAAACAAAAAATCGAATTAATCCCTTTTAAAAAAAATAAATCATGATTTTATTTTTTAAAAGAAAAAATCACACACCTGAAGAATGTAAGAAATGGTTTTTTAGTGTTTTTCAGTAACAAAGCAGAAGATTTGGACAAAACATTTCAAAGTTTAAAAAAAAATTCTTTTCCTGAAATTTCTGTGTTTTTGATGAAGGCTCTAATACTCAAATGATTAGGCCCTTCAAATTTGTAAGGGGCTAGCTGCCCTGATGTGGATTGGTTGTTTAAATAAATAAAATCTTACATGTAGGTCTTACTGTAATACCAGTCAAGATGGAGCACCATACAACTTTTAACCCTCAACTGGCATTGTTTTGACTTATTTAGATCGGGAAAATATTTTTGATCCAGGATTTTTTAGCTAGAAAACATTTGGTACACCAATACATAGGCCTACCTTATCTGAGAGGGGGGGGGGGCCCGGACACAGGGTCAGGCGCCACGGCAGTCTTCAGGCTCTTCGGCCAGCCTAACCCCGCCCCATCCAGGGAACCGGCACCCCTAAAATCACACAAAAAATATATTTTAAACTATATAACTGTATGAATAATTGGAATTCCCGGTGGAGATGAAGGGTCAGGACCACGACAAACAATGGGGAGGATAGTATGGGGGAAAAGTGTGGAACAGTTGAGGGCTGGGAAAATGGTGGATTTCCCATCTAAATTAGTAATGTACTTCATTCAAACAGTGGTCACCTTCCTCACAATCTCGTCAATAACAAATAAGCCTTCCCAAATTTGAAAATCATTGTGGGGTAATCCGTTAAAAAATAGTAAAAAATACGTGTGTTAGAGCAGATTTCACTGCCTATGAGACTATACTATGAAATAGCTGGAGGAATATAAACCATCTCTGTAGGCTAACCCTAGAGTTGGGATAGGGATGATGTTTTACCTTGGCTTTATAGGCGAATATGACGCTGTTATGTTTAGTATGAAGAAGAGTTTCGCCAAGATGGTACTGTATAAATTGTTTATTCCGCCTCTAAGTGTACACAATCTTTTTAATCATGATGTCGACGAAGAGTCTCAAAGTAATGATGATGTTGCTAAAGGTTTACCAGTATTGCAAAAAGGAATGAAGCTTGGACATCTTAATATTCGTAAGTTGGATAAGTATATGATCAGTGAGGGTTATTCTTGACACGTACAATTTTGATATATTTGCTTGCTGTGAAACATATCTAGATGAGACTGTTCCAGATGGTTTTATTACTGTTGACAATTATAAAATGCTAAGATTTGATCGTGGGAAAAGGGGAGGGGAGGGTTAGTTGGATGAGCGTAGCGAAGATTCCATTTCACTACACTGGAGAAAAAAAACCGGAATGTTTTTCTTTTTTTTTTTTGTTGGGATTATTGTGTGTTTGTTAAGGCTGGATGTCCCCATAGCGCTCTGTATGTGCAGAGGTCTACTAAATATTTTTTTAAAGCACTTTCCTATTGTCTAAAATCTTTCAAATTACTTTGTGAAACAGATGAAGGTGAAATTGTCATACTTTTTACAATTAGCATAGGACATTG